>PVIJ01005960.1:0-74502 GCA_004024925.1 Scalopus aquaticus | reverse complement strand
TACTTGATATGATGTTGCAGATACAGAAAACCAATTTCTGTTTTTTATTCTGCTTTTTTCTCACTTTCAATTTGTATAGTTCTATTGACATATTTTTTAGTGTTACTTGCTGTTTTCTATGCTATGTCAATCTTCTCTTAAACTCATTGAAAGTATTTTTCATCTTTAATACCATAGTGTTCTTAGTTTTTCCATTCGATTTTTTTCATCCTTTTCATCTCTTTGCTGAAACTCACATTAAAGTATCCATAGACATTTTAAAGTGTTTCTCTAATAGTTCTATCATCTGAGTCATGTCTATTTCTATTTTTGTTGACTATTTTCTCTCTTGACAATGAGTCATTTTTGTCATGTCTGTTGGTCTGTGTCTCTTATAATACTTTTTTTTTTTTTTGGCTGAATGTTAGATGTTGGGTGTAACAGAACCATAGAGGCACACAATTTATTTTTTATGCTCATATCTCTTTGCTCAGGTTATTCTGTGGGCGTCCAAGTCACTCTGATCAGCAGTGGTCTGAGTAGCTGTAAATACTGACAGCATGTCTCGGGGTGGACTCGGCTGCCTGTGCACATCCTGTTTCCTTAGTTTACCTGGTCCTCGCTCCATCTGCAGCTTTTTGTAGGCCCTGCATGAAAGCACCACAAAGAGACTGTCCCCTCACCCTTCTTTCTCCCCATGGTCTGTTGTTGCTGCTGTTTGCTTTGTGGAAGATTCATAGGCAAGTTTACAGTCAAGCATTGATAGTGGAGGTGATTTCTCAGCAAAAGCAGGTATTGTTTTCCTGCTTCTCACCCTCCTGCCCCAGTGGCAGTGAGATTCCATCCTATATTTGGTGCGAGCTTGTGTGCTATCTCTCCCCAGTGGCCTCAAACATCCACTTTTGGGTAGGAGGTTCTGGTCTTTAGTTGGCTCCTCCTCTGGGTATAGATAACTTTTTTTTCCCCTGCCTCCTCTCAACAGCAGTCAAATTTTGCATATTTTCTCACAGTACCTAGCATCAGAGGGTTTTGCTTCTACCACCCTTCCAGCAGCAGTGAATCTGCTTGGAAGTGGGAGAAAGAAGACTCACTTACACTTTTCTGCAGCCAAATGGCATTCGCCTCCTATGAGTGAAACTTCTGAACACCACTGAGGGGAGCTTCCTCATGTTTTGTCCTGCCTTGCACCTTGTAATCACCAGTGGGGACCATTAGAAAAGAATTGGTTACCGGATATTGAATAATTTCTTTTATATCTGCAACCCCCGAAACTTCTAATCTAATACTCTGACCTTTAATAATCTTAAAAAATTCTTTGAAATTATAGTTATTTTTTTCTTATCTACTTTTGTGATAATATCTAACTCTTCCTATATTATGCTAAAAATAAAATAGTTCATAAACTGTTTCCACTCAGTCTTGTCATGCTTAAGAATTCACTTCTGATTACCTTATGACCCAGCTCCCTAGGGACTCAAAGTTAAGATTTTGTAGAATATCTAGATTTTCATCATCATGAGGGCATTTTTTTTTTTTACATTCTAGGTCATTTTTAAATATATAAATAAATAGGACAGACTTCTTGGAATTCCAGGAAATATCTAATTTTAATATAAAGAACAGTAAGTAACTTAAAAAATACAGTCTATGATTTTACTACCTTCTTATTATCATAATTTAAAATAAATTGTTAATTGAATTTAAGCTAACTCAATAATTACTGCTATTTCACATTTAATAAACATTACAACTGAGATTAAGGAAGATTTTTAAAAATGTAATTAGAAACAAATTTATTTTGAATCCTAGTAATTGGTGATTTAGTAACTAGAATTAATTTCAAAAACATATAAATGCCCTTTGTATTATTTACCTGAGCTTAAAATGAAGATTTATGATTGGAAATAATTTTTCTATAATAACTTCTGTTTTTCTTAGTAAGACATTGTTATTTTGATGCTCATGTAATTATATGCCAGTGTAACTCAAGTATGTAATGACATTTCTCTTTGAAAGCATTTAAATAACTCAGGAAATTGCTTTACTGTTCTGTTTCCTGACTTAAAACCCACTTTTGCCATGTTCATTTTATTATACAATCTGTCTCAACTCATCCAAGCAAAATATATTCCAAGTATAATGTGCACTGAATGTTTTACTGGTTGATAGCCATATAATTGTATCCATTCTTGCATTTATATTTGTACATAGACATTTAGTAAGCTATATATAAATAGTTGTGTTTATAAATGTGTATGCAAATAATACGTGAATATTTATTGTCCCTTCTCTAGTGATTTCAGATTATTTTAAAGTTATATATTTCACAAATTGTCATTTACCTTGTGGATTATAAGAGATTCAACAGGTAAGGAAGAATGAAAGAATAATAACTCAATAAAATTACAATATGTAATTAGTCTGATTAGGAAGTAAAAAAATCAGCCCTTCACCTTTATAAATATATTCATGTTAGTTTTCACTCCATAACACATGAGCATATTGCTTCTCAATTAGAATGAATTAATGCAATTCCAAGCAACCACATAAATTCATATTTTATGTTGGTGGGGAAGCTATTTTAAGTCAATTGGGAAGGCATTATTACTCAGGTGGCACTAATATTATATAAAAACACTTTTAAGCAAATGTTCACTTAATCCCTTTCCTGTATTTCTCAGGCACTGTTAGTCACAGAAAGTGGCTGCATAGCATGTTAAGGATTTTGCTTTGTCAACATTTCATTGTGCAGTCATTTTTGAGTGTTGTTTCTTAACCTTTTTGTCAAAATGAGTACAAGGACCATAATTGGATGCTGTTTCTCTTTTCCTTTGCATGATTCTGTAAATATTTTGTAGGATCAATGAGAGCACATCTGCTTATTTAGTACCTAGATGCAGGCTCAGAGTAAAGCAGAAGGTACCAACAAAAGGGTGAAAGAAAAGATTTAACACATGATAAGAGTGCTGCAAAGGTAACCTTTTTCCTACATGGATATTCCATTTTTTAAATAAAAAGGTGACACATGTATCCTGGACCTAGACTTTCTCTTAATAATATCAGCAACATGGATGGAGCTAGAAGGAATCATGTGCAGTGAAATAAGCCAGAAGAAAAAAGAAATATATCGATTGGTATCACTTATAGGAATATATAAGAGAGCCAAATGAGAAATCAGAAGGAGAAAAGGGCACGCAAAACATAAATAAAAGCAAAAAATATTAGACAACCATAAATAAGAGACATTCTAGAGGGGAGGGGGAGGAAGAGAGGCCAAAATAGGGGAGAAACGAGCACAAGAGACTATGGTGATGGTTCACAGGTAAATTGGTGGTGGGAAACCTACAGGGATACACAATAATGTAAAGTGATTCTTTATTGTATCTTAAATTATTTACTGATAATTTTTAAGTAAACAAAATATTTTTATTCTGTGTCTTTGACATACTCATATTAATGGGCAATTGTTTTGTTCCTGCTTGACTCTCTTCCTTTCATGTGAATTTATCTATACAGAGACATCAAGCAGAATGCGATGATACTGGGCTATGTCATTAGGTGATGTATATGAGACTAAAAATTATTTGGCTATTCTAACTGTCATTCTATACTTCATCTCTAAGGACCATTCCAGTACTTATGAAAATGGGATGCCAGCTGGTTTCTCAGAGAGGCATGTCAACCAACACATTGCCGTTTGAAACCAGTTATCTTTCTTTTCATCCACTGCTTTCCATGGCTTTCATGGAGCCCCCGAAAGAGTGAAAGTAAATTGTGCCATGTAATCAATCTGAGATCAGATATATAAAATTTTTGCCTGGATCTTGGGATGGGAGCAAAAACTTGGGATGGGAGCAGAAACTACTAGCCAATGAAAACTAAATTCCTGAAAGAGAAAATTCACTGCAGAGGAAGAAAGAGAAACTACAAAAAAGAAGGTGTAGGTGGTTCTGAGATGAACAAAATAGCTAATCCTACAAGTCCTCTATTCCAAGTGGATTTGGTTATAAACAAGTACTCTAAGGAGAAAGTACTTGTGGTAAGAAAGAAAGATTAGACTCACGCAAGTCTACTCCGAGTGTGGGCAGATAGAATTATGTCAAGTTCTCACTTTGCATGATTTGACAATCTAACACAATGCTTTGAGTCTTTAGTGGTCCAATGGAATTATAAGAAAACACAACTTCTCATAGACTCAGGGCTAGATGGAGTGTGAAATGTCAGCTGGGTATATAAGAGACTTAAAGAATGTTCTTCAGGGCACAGCGAGACAGCAGACAGTAATAGTACCAGCTTGAACTCTTACTGGAGAACCAAGAAGACACCCTCTTGTGGGGAGTAGGTAAAGGACATACTGAGGTTCGCAGTTATGCACTTAAGAGCATGAAGTGTTTATAGTTTGACCATTAGTCAATTTGTGACCTGTTTTATCCACAGTGACCTAATTTATCCACAGGTTAGGGAAATGATAAATACATCTTATGTTTAATATAGCTCATCTTCATTGCCACTCCCAAGGCCGATTTCTATGCATGCAGTATCTTTTGATTAACCTTTTTCATTAATATATTAGGGAAGATCCTCTTAAATATTCTACTTTTACTTCCAGCTAACTAAAGGCTCTTTAATCAGAAATTCCTGGTGAAATTACACTGATTTTTTTAGACACCTCAGACAATGTAAGAAATAATACAGTCATTTTAAATCAATTAAACAAGGAGGCTACTAGATTTTGAGGTGATCCGAGAAAGCAAACCAAAATCTAAGCTTAAAAATGCTTGCAGGTTACAGAATCAAAAACTAAGGACAGACAATCACAAACAGCCAACTAGATATTTAGCTACAGCTAATCAAATACCTTCTTTTCTTTGACTCCACAGGAACTTTATAAGATCTTTCTTCAATTCCTATCAAAAGGGTGCTCCCAGCTACTTCTGGTTTAGCACTGGTCAATCCAAATATATTTTGTTCAAATAAACTCGAATTTTTACTAAGTCTCAATTTATTTTTAACAGTAGGTGAGGTCACGTTAGTATTCTTATAACAATGGTCAACAGTGAGATCATTACTGACTTAAAAAGGCCCTAATCTGTAGTATCTTGATGTGTTGAACATGAATATAACCCTTAAAATTTGTTATTAGCTCTCGTTTTGAAGATATTTCATATAGTTCATTTTATATTTTTCACCATGTAAATTTATCAAGTAGGACTGCAAGAACATCCCAAATCAGCCTAGAATGATGTAATATTGCATCACATGCATAATACCATCATGCACACATCATCCAGAGTTGATTGCATCATTTTCTGATGCAATGCACTGCTACTGCCAGGCGGCTGCTGAAGTAAGCTGACGTCAGCAGTGCACTATAGAAAGCCCTGTCAGAAAGATTTAGTATTGAAAATATTTCAGACTTTGTGCAAGATAGTTTAAGCTACTGTTACATAGAACTGTTATTATTTTATCCATTTAGGCACAATAAAGAACAGTAATGCCTCGAAAGTGCATTAATAGCGTGGACAATTTCTGCCTCTATCTGTGGGGAAGTGACATTTGCCCACCAGAAGAAAAGTATCACTTCTCAAATGAAGAAGGCTTATCATCTTGACTTCAGTTGCAAGGTTGGTGACCAAGATAAGCCTCGGGCCCCGCATATATGCTGTGCTACATGTACAACACAGCTTTCACAATGGTTAAATGGCAAAAGACCATCAATGCCATTTGCAGTCCCCATGGTGTGGAGACAGCCAAGCAACCACAGAAAAGACTGTTATTTCTGCTTGGTTCTTCCTCTTTCCGGTGGAATAACGAAGCAAAAGAAATCAAGAATAGACTACCCAAACATTCTGTCTGCATTGAGACCAGTTCCACATGGTGAGGGATTGCTATTCCAGAACCTCCAGCAGAATATTCTCTTGATTCATCTAATGAGGACAGGGTGAGCCGACCTGTTCTTTTCCTGTTCCATCAGCATGCAGTGATCCAGATTTTCACTATGGTTCATCATCAACCACACACAGACTAACACAGGAAGAACTAAATGACCTGGTTCGTGATTTGGACTTATCCAAGAACAAGGCAGTATTGCTAGCATCAAGACTCCAACAATGAATCTTCTAGAAGATGTCACAATTACTTCCTATCGAAAGCGCCACCAGCAGTTGGAGCCTTTCTTCAGAAAGGAAAGTACTCTGGTATTCTGTTCCGATATTGAGGGCCTCATGAATGCCTTAGAAATCACTCATGACCCACAAGAATGAGACTATTTCTAGACTATTGGAAACTGAGTCTTAAAGCTGTGCTTTTGCACAATGGAAACCGTCTTCCATCTATTCCAGTATCTCATGAAAGAGACACACGATAACTTAAAGCAACTACTGAATTCCATTGAGTATAACAAGTACAGCTGGCATGTCTGTGGTGATTTTAAGCTAGTTGCACTTTTAATGCGACTGCAGCAGGGATATACAAAATAATTGTGTTTCTTATGTGAGTGGGATAGCCGAGTAAGTTAATTGCACTACTTGCGGAAAATGCAGTCGGAGAGAAGAATATCCAGCACCCAGCTCTGGTCGAGGCTCACAAAATCCTGCTACCACCCCTTCACATCAAAATAGGTTTGATGAAGAATTTCGTGAAAGCCATGGACAGGACCTTGCCAGCTTTCCGATACTTGCATGAAAAATTTCCTCGACTCAGTGAAGCAAAGATTAAAAAGGGAGTTTTTGTGGGTTCTCAGATTTGAGAGCTCTTCAAAGATGACCGGTTCAACAACTTGCTGCAGGGTGATGCGAAATAAACATGGAATGCTTTTCGCCTAGTGTCTATAAACTTTCTTGGGAATGTTAGGGCAGAAAACTACAGGGAACTAGTAGAAGACATGCTGATGCAGTATCAGAAACGTGGCTTCAATATTTCTCTGAAGATCTACTTCTTTCATTCCCATCTGGATTTCTTCCCTGAAAACTGTGGTATGGCTAGTGATGAACATGGCAAACGTTTTCATCAAAATATCGCACCAATGGAACAAAGATACCAGGGAAAATGGTCCACTATAATGCTGGCTGACTACTGCTGGACACTCCCCAGAGATGCTCCTGAACAGCTGTACAAGAGACCAGCGAAGAAATCTAAGAAGTAGTCTATGACTTGATTTTTTACAGGTATTAACCGTAGGCCTATTACTATTGGCATGCATTTTGTGATGTAAACATTAATTTATTGTAGATTACAAAAAAAAAAACAGAGCCAATATTAGAATTTGACTGTCATATTCGTGTTGAGCACATACAAATTGATAGGAAATGACTAATTTTATTTCAGTAACACGACTTTTGTAAAAATTTGTTGACCAGTGTAATAAACTCATAGGCATTTGAGTCAGATTGACTTTGCTAAGTCTAATGGCAACAACACTAAATGAACATCACATATGCTTGAATAAAGGAAAGAAGGAGGCTAATATTTTGGTTTTTCTTAGGGAAAAATTTAATTACCTGGGGCCTCCCTGGTGGCGCAGTGGTTGAGCGCTGCGCTGTGGAGCTGTCAGCAGCGCGCACAATGCGAGTTCGACGCCCAGCCAGAGAGAATCCCACATGGTGCGGCAGATCTCTCCTGCCTCGCCCGCTGCTCCCCTCAGCAGTGTATTTCTGATCTGCCTGTTCTGCTCCCCACTCTGTCTCTGGTGAACCCTCTCGCCACCCCACGCCTCTGGCCTGTACCCCAACTTGTATGTATAAATAAAAAATAAATCTTTAAAAAAAAATTAAAAAAAAAATTAATTACCTGTAGATGATTTGCTGTTTGAAGACCATTCACAGGGATCCGATCAGAGTGTTGCGAAGACCCTTATTACTAGACTGGGACTTTGGAGCAGGGTGAGAAGCTTTTATGTTTCACTCTGAGAAATGCTAAGATAGGAAGGAAAATAAGTGAGAAAAAGGATTAGTTGGTCATTTTTTTTTTCAATATAAGAATGCAAAGAAGTTAAAATAAAAGGGTTGCAAATATTCTAAAGGTAAGCTTTGGAGTTTCTTGAGTCAAATCAGAGACAGAAGCTAAAGATCATCATATTTAATTTTAAACTGTTAAAGAAAATTAGTGATCCACATACAACACACCCTGAAGTCCTAAGGACTCTGCAGATATTGAGTAAAAGTGTTTAAAGATGAATTATGAGAGCATGAGCCGAGGGAAGTTCTTAATGATAAACCACATGTAGGAAAAACTTTCTCTTTCTGGTGAGAGCATGAAGTCCTCTCAACAGCGTTAAAATAAGTCCAAGTTTCTTTCCCAACTCTTGCAAAATTTTCCTCCTTCATATTTTTTTTTCCTTTGACTTCAAAGCAGTTTACCTGATTTGCTTTACTTGTAGCCCATATGGAGGTAATCATTTTTATCATGGATTTTTTTTTTCGGGTCTAAGATATTGCTAAACCTTACTATATTTTAAAAAATAAAATGATTTTCTTGTTATTTTAATGAAGTTCTTTCAACCTCTGTTTTACATTTGCTACTGTATTTTCATATGTACAAATTAGTTTATTAATTTCTAAGTAAGCATTTTTCTCTTACGTTTAATTTACATGGTATAGTGTAAGGGGGTACATGGATCCACCAGATAAATCAGAAAAGATATTTATTTTGTATATTTAAGCATTATATATTAGATATTTTTTACTCAAAAATTCAAAATATGAAGTTTGCCTTTCAGAAAATAATGATTTCTTAAAATCATGGATTAAAAGAAATAAACTAAACTTAATTAAAGCTGTAGATGCATCGCAATGGTAGACACATACATGCTTATAGCATATGTTCTTACATAAAATAACATAATTTTAGAAATTTGGGGGACTCCCTGGTGGTGCAGTGGTTAAGCACTGCGCTGTGGAGCTGTTGGCAGCAGTGACACAAATTTAATGCCCGGCCTGGGAGATTCCCACATGGCGCTGCAGACCTCTCCTGCCTCCCCTGCTGCTCCCCTCAGCAGTGTATTTCTGTCCATCGGCCTGTGCTGCTCCCCACTCTGTCTCTGGTGAACACTCTCGCCACCCCATGCCTCTGGCCTGTACCCCAGTTTTATGCAAAAATAAATCTTTAAAAATTTTTTTTTAGAAATTTGTTTTCTTCTAAATGTCAGTAAATTAGGTCTAACCACTTATTAAATAAAATTTCAATGTTACATGCTTTACATCATAATTCCACAAATTCTTAAAATTTTTCATGTAAATATGTTGTTACATTCCTTCTACATATTCGTTTTCATCATAGAGGTTTTTCAGTTATTTTAGAAATAATTTTTTAACATTATATTCCTAGTTATTTTTTTTAAAGATTTATTTTTTATTTATACATACAAACTGGGGTACAGGCCAGAGGTGTGGGGCGGCGAGGGGGTTCACCAGAGACAGAGAGGGTAGAAGAACAGGCAGATCAGAAATACACTGCTGAGGGGAGCAGCGGGCGAGGCAGGAGAGGTCTACTGCGCCATGTGGGATTCTCCCTGGCTGGGTGTCGAACTTGCGTCGCCGCTGCCGACAGCTCCACAGCACAGCGCTTAACCGCTGCGCCACTGGGGAGGCCCTATTGTAGAAATAATTTTTAAAGTAAATTTTAAAACATGTATCCATAAAAGATATATCTAATAACTTGGAAATAATACATTGAAAATTTGCCTTTGTTTATTCACATATTCACTTCATTCATACAGTAAAAGAAGAGTCAATATTGATGACTTAAAGAAATTGTTCTCTTGGATTATCAGAAAAAAGGATATGGTATGATGTATTTTAACATTTTTAGTAAATAAAATAGTACATCCTTAATAGATGTGTCATCCATATGCTCTCTAGCCAAACTGATGTCATAAACGCAATTGAGGAAATGCAAGTCTAAGGATAAAAGAAGAGCTAAATAATGTTGATGAGTGTTTTTCCCCAGTAGCTTAGCTTGATGAATGCTCCAAATTTTGTTTAAAAAAGTTAATCTGCAAGTTTCAGTACTTCATTAAAAATAACTTATTTTCAGTACCCTTCTTTATTATAGCAACATCGAACACCAACATACAGATATGAATAGGTTTTAGGCTCTTCAAGCAGTCATTGAATATCCTTATCAAAATTGAAACATGAGTTTCAGCAGTTTACTCTTTCCAGCAAGACTGTTGAGTGAGGATATTCAAAGGAGGCAGGCAAGCTTCTAAGCATCTGCCTTGCCTCGCTAACTGAAAGGGAGGACAGACTTGATGTTCTTAAGAAAATTAGAGCACTTTAACAAACCACATACGACAGCACCACTGGGGAGAGGTGGCATTAAACTCCCACGCAAAATGGAAAAAGGAAAAGGACTTACCCAATGGTAAACCAGACCATAGGATGGTGATGATTAAAAGACAATAAATCCTTGTGCACATATTAAAGTTCATTCCACTTCTTTTGGTCATAATCTTATAGCAATTATTTTGGTATTCACCCTTGTTTCATTTCCAAGCCCATTAACACTTTGCCTTGTTCAGGTTACTGAGTTATTGAGAGTTGACTACCCACTACCTGTCAACTTATCTAACTGTGAAGAAATTATAATTACCTATAAGAAAATCTAACCTGAATACCTTTGATATTTTCAGGGAAAGACCCTCCCTTATCACATACTTTAATTGCTTGAAATTTTTATGCTCATCTGTCTGTTGCATGTGTGCGCTGTTATAAATACTATATACAAACTTCGATTGTATATATATATTTTTTTTAACTCTTCCACACTTAGCAACTGATCACATAAAAATTAGGGTAACTCATTTTACAGCCTAAAAAATAGCTTTGTTCTCTAATCCACTTGGGGTTTTCATTTTGTGGTAATTTATTACACTTAATTCTCAACATGACAATCTTTTTTTCTACTGTATTCATTAGCTAAGTTTTTCTAATCTTTGTGTTCTTGTGTGAAATATATTTTGAAATAACTTTAAACAATTGGTTGCACATTTCTACATGCTATTTCTGTATTGAACAATAGAAGATTTGTTTAAAAAGAGATCTTTGTATCATTGATGGAAAGAGACTCAATTTAACATTTAGTATTACAGCAAAACTAACTAAATCAGAAAATGGAGAGATCAGGTTTATCCTTCTCTGACCCTTATCTCTGACACTACTTTCTTTATCAACATGTGTTGACAGGATCTCAGTTACAGATTTTGCATAGGATGACTTCCAAAGAGTGCACACTCAGATGACCCAAGCCTCAAAATCTTGACTTCTGCAAAGTTTTGGGCTCAGTGCTTTTCCAGAAATGTACTCAATATTCAGCTACAGCATCAAGTGTTTGTTAGACCGATGAAGAATGAGAACTGGTCATTCACGATATTCCCTTATTGATACTATTTTGGTCAAAAGTCAAAATAATCAATAGAATAAGTGCTAATAATCCACACAAAAACTAGAATAATGGAGAAATATCCAGCACCTATGGAGAATCAAAACAAACTCTGAGTATGGACCTGATCTGTCCCAATATCATACTCACAATTCTGAGACAGGTACTATTGAATAGCATGTCTCCACCAAAAGCACCTAATTTGACTTTATTCTTAACTCATAACTTGCCATTGTCATCAGGTCAATTTGCCGTCTAATAAACACATAAAATTATATCTAGCACTAGAACATACCTCCAGTGTGATCTACCAGTCCTTATTCTTCCTTGAAAATTCCATTATTAATAATCAGTTTGCTATATGATTGAAATGGCTTATTAAAATCAACTCTATTATCCTTGAGTTGCAGCATATTGAGCTTGTATTGACAAATTAAGAGTTCATCATATGGTTATTGCATATTAGTACCATGTTGAATGCAGGTAACTTATCAGGAGAAATGTGATAGAGGTTTAGGACTCCGCAGGTGTCAAGATGGATTGATGAGAGTCGGGTCCCAGGCAGTGTAGGTGACTCTTGCCACCCATTTGGAAATTTAAAATCAGCCAGATGGTCCCACAAAGAGCCTTAGAAATGCATTATGACACTTTTGGTCTCTAATACAATTGATTTAAAAACAAATGAAAATAAAAACTTCGAAATGATACATGATCCTTGTTTTTGTCTATCCTAAAGCAGGTTTGTTTCTGGATTTCTCTGGAAGTAATTCACTAATTGGTGTTCTCTGTTTCTTCACTCATCTCTTACTCTCTTTTATTATCATTTCTCTTTGGAATAACTCCCCCTCAGAACACTGGCAAAAAAAGAGTAAGATGGGCTTATCAGTAAACATAGGAGAAGCTCCAAAAATGTACTTTGCGGATTTCTGTGAAAGGTTTATCACCTTGACATGATAGGTCACTAAGTTTCTAGAGTCTCTACCTTTCCTGGAGTATAGAGGGAAGGACTGAAAGTTACAAATTTCTTACCATACCTTGTTCTTTCTGGTGACTGATCCCCATCCAGGTGCCCATTCCAAGTCACCACATTAGAACAAAAACTAATCCTGACACGTAGTTAATTCCAAGGAATTTAGGAGTTCTGTTCCTGGAATAGGGAGGGGAGGAAGAGGAAAGGAGATATATATATATATATATATATATATATATACACATATATATATATATGTTATATTGTTTATATATATGTATATATATAAACAATATAATATATATATAATTATATAACAATATAATTATATAACAATATAATACATAACTATATATATAGTTATATGTGTATATTATACATTATTATTCACTATAGTTACACCTTATTTAAACATTTGACTATTTAACAATCCTATGACACCTTATTTCATACATTGTTATAATCACTCTACAAATATTAATTTGGTTTATGTCCCTGAAAACCTCCTGACAAAGTATCTTTACAAATCTTCATTTCAGGGATAACCTAACTAAGGCACAGAGAAGCTGAAAACAGTTGTCCAAGATCACACAGGATGAGTAGCAAAGACAGAATTTGAAATTAGGCAGTCTGGCTCCAGAATCCACACTTTTAACAACCATATTTAGACTTTTCACAAAATATCAAGTGGAAAAAATAATTTGTTCAGATGATTATGTGATCTGGCAAAGAAAACAGGATTGCAAATATTTTTAATCAAAGTCATCATTGTTGCTTTTACTCTAAAAACCAGCAGCTAATAAGACAGCTAGCTCTCTTACTTCATTCAGAGGTTTTTGCAAAATGTATGGAATGGAAAAAGAAAGGAAAAGGGAAAATATAATCCATTGGTGATATCATTTGCAATTAAAGTGAAGAATAGATGACATGTAGAAAACAACATTATGTCTTACAAAGCAAACACATTATTATAATTCCATGTGATTTGCAAGTATCAAAAAGTTAGGGTAAGATGTTTAGAAATAGATTCAGTAGTTTAACTAAAAAAAGGGCAATACTAGAAGAGTCCTTAGTTTATTACATTTAGTGAAAGGGAAAAAAATAACAAGGAAAATATGTACCATAGGATAGAGAAGGAAATACATGTGAAATCATTGAGCCCTTTGTTCAATTTAAAGAATCAGCTCAGTAAAGTTGTTGTTTGAGTAACTATATTTTATTTTGTTTCTTATCAACATAAACTAAGAAATTTCAAAGCACAGTGCCTGGATGAATAATTGTAATTGGATTCATGTAATAAGCACATATTGTTTTTACATGTAATGAAGTTGCTTTGTGTTTGTGTAATAATATTTGAATCCTAAGTTTCCCTTTTAATATAAGGCATGATAAAAAGGCAGTAAATATTTTTTCCACATTGCACTTTAGAAAAAATACCAATTCCACAAATCTATATTATGAATATGATAGAAATTTTAGCTATTGAACATATTCATTGTCACATTTATATTATTTCCAGTCTCTCAAATATCACTACCTCCATGGGTCAATCGGAAATACACATCATTTTAGTGACTATTCTCTGTCCATAGTCGTAAGAATCTGAAGTTATGTTCATGTGTATAGTCTGATAACCCTTAGACCACACCAGTTTTGTGGTCCTGGGCAAGGTCACTTTTTGGTTTATCAAGGACAACAGGATTAATAGCCTCCAGCTCTCCAGGAATCCCCAAGGTGGGATGGCTTCTGACCTGTGCTGAGTCTTTACCTGCCCTTTTCTTTTTTTTTTTAATATATATATATATATATATATATATATATTATTGTTATTTATAACTTTTACATTTTGTATTCCCCTTGGGTAACCCCCCACCAATTCACATGTAATCCATCTCTGTCTCCGTGGTCCCTTGTGTCCTTTTTTACTCCATTTTGTGACCTTATTCACCCCCCTCCCTCTACTCTCCCCACCCCCGCCCGCCCGAGTGTCTCTCTCCTATTTGGTTTCCCTATAGTCCTGTTGTAAGTGAAACCATTCGATATTTTTCTCTTTCTTTCTGGCTTATTTCGCTGAGTATGATCCCCTCTAATTCCATCCATGTCATTCCAAATTGCATGTGTTTATATTCTTTGAATGCTGAATAGTATTCCATTGTGTATTCCATCCTGCCCTTTTCATCTCTCCTGCTCCAGCTATGCTTTAGAGTCTTTTATCTTTCTGCTCATTTCAAACCACTATTTATACTACTAGCTGGGTTTTCTATGTTAGTAATACCCACACGGCTCATTGAATTCCTTGCCTTGACACATTCTACTTTCAACAACACTAGGATCTTGAGACTTTGCATTCTTTACAGCGGCAGCTTAGGATAGAAGACTCCTCATTTCTCCTATTCCTCTCCATGGCTGGTAGAAAATTGTCTTCCTGTGTCTCATTCTCTTGGAAAGGAATTGCCAGGCTGAGCTGTTAATGCCATATAGATTTGTATATAAATGAATATATAACTTACATATGGTTACATATATCATTAATATATTTATATTTAATTGCTACCACCATTTTTTTTTATCCCAGTATAGCAAAGTACTCAGGGAGAGATAACTTGGTTAGAAAATATCTTGTAAGTTGGAGCCACTGAATCACATTATTAAAGTAGCACTATGAGCCCAGCATTATTTAAGTTGCTATTGAGCAAGCAAAGGAAATATGAGGGCAGATTTTAAAGCCTTAAGGGATTTTTCATCTTGTTGAGTAGGCAAAATTTACCCACAAAGTAATTTTATACCTGTGGTTCTAAATATGGATGAGGAACATATTTACTGGAGGATCTTCTTAAATACAGATGCTTGGTCTCCATTAGGATACACTAATGAGAATTTCTTGGGATGGACTCAGGTATATGTATTTACAACTCACAGGAGATTGTGGTCAATGCTTAACTCACAAGAGGTTTGCTTTTCTTCTCAATACTATACAGCTCTATTATAATACAATACATGTGGTCTAAAGATTCAATGACTTATTACGAGATTAATGAAATGACTGTCAGGAACTTGCCTTCAAGCTGGTCTGCTGGAATTCCTGACTGCTATCAATAGATCAAGCTTTCTCTGATTCCTGGCTAGTCAGTGCCTTCTAGCGTTTCGTGCTTGCCTTGCCATAATGGTGGGAAAGATACAGGTCCTGGGATGGTCAGGAGTTCCTGGTCAGTGACAAAATTCCAGAAATCTCCATTGGAGTTGGGATTCAAATCTCACTTCAGAAAATTAGGACCGAGGGAATTTGGGAAAACTCGGTCCTGTTCTCTGTGAATCCCACTTCCCAAGAGAGAGTGATGTACCCTGTTCCCTTCTGGTTCATCTTTTCATTTTCACCAGTCATCTATGAAATAATATCTGAATTCACAGTTATATGAAAATTTGCATTGTCACAGGTATGTTATCTTTGGGTACTACTGTAATTTTATTATAAAGAATCTTGTTTATCTAGTATGCTTTGAATGTCGAATTATTTCATATCAATAAATACATAAATGCATAATATATACACATACAAGTATATACACACATGGTTAAGACATTTGTTTTAAAAAAATAATTTCACCCAAATAATTTCAACATGGATATAATGCACAATAATGATTCTAAAAAGTTTTTAAGAATCTAACAGCAGACTCAAAAAATGACATTTTCTTTCAAAGCAGTTGACATGCACGATGCAGAAAGCTCTGGTGTAACAGTCAGAATCACTCATGGAATTTTCCTCTGTTTGAGTTTTTAAATAAAAATATATCTGTTGTTCCATCACACACAGACCCAAGCCACTCTTTAGGGTGAGTGATTAATAAAAGCTTTATCTAAATCCATAAAGGAAAATCGGAGTCAAATCCTAATCCAAATACAAACCCTGTTTGCAAATTGGAACCCAAATCCTAATTCTCTGAGGCTGTCCATCCCTGTTCAAAATGGCATGTTGTTTTGATTTAAAATCTATTTTCTACAACATCTTAAAAAATTGATTGCTATTTCTTTGTATCATTAAACACAAGGGCTTTTAAATGATTTTCCCCCTAAAATGTACTTATAAATAGAGCTGATTATTCAGCCTGCCTGAAAAATGGGGAGGAATGATCTTTAAAATACAACCATTTAGCAAAAAGCATAACTAAAATATTTTTAATTCAGTATGACTTGATTTTTAGGTAAAATTTTCATAGATGAACTGAAATGATGTGAGGCCAATCACATCATTATATTTATGATTTCCCTAAATGGTTGGTAATTCTTAAAAAGATGCATCAGTTAAGATGAGGCTTGGTTAATATTTTAGTGACTTAAACATGGAGGTGTTTATTTATTTTGTTTTGATTAATATAATTACAGGAATAGGGAATCGAGAACTGAGATAATGATTTACAAAGTATTCAGGAATCCAGGTAATTTCTAGTTCACGTCTTCTCCACCAGCATATATGGCCCCTGTTCTGATGGTTTGGATTGTCTGCCAGAATTCTATGCTCTCAACCACAATCCAGGTAGCAGATGGACAAATGGAAGTGAAGGCAAAGAGGATAAGCCCTTACCTTCTCAAGAAGAACCTCAATGAAGCAAAATTTATCCTACATCTGTGACCAAGTCACATGCTCACAATTGTTAAGAGGAGGGTGGGGGGTCAAAGCTGGAAAGCCATGTGCCTAGGTGACTCAATTTTTAAAGAGAAAGGGAAAATACATGTTAAAAGATAACTCACAATTTCTGTCACTGAAGTGTATGTAATTGTGTAGAACAAACAAAATATTTTCTGTGAAGTTAGGATTGTAACAGTCTTTGTGTCCAGGGTCTGGCTGTCTGATGGGCCTGGATATAATTCCCTTCAGCCACATTCCTGGGCTAAAATGGGTCTGAAAGAGCTGTTGACTTCTCCCTTTGCTAGAACAAACTTCTAATCATGTCTAAACATTTAGATAAAACATTTTTTCCCCCCCAGATCTTTTTCCTTTATCACTAGCTTCCATTCTAAGAAGAGTGATCTGCTATCTGCTCTGTATTCCCTCAGGAGATTCTGTGGTTGTTGACATTAAATGATATGCTAATAAGGCTTCAAGTGACCACTCAAGGCTTAGGTCTCAATGGTTTCAGTTTGTCAACTCTTACATGATTTTTACCTAAGAAGTATGTGAAGTTAGATTCTGCTTAATCAAAATATAAGGAGTCATAATAAATCTGTGTCGCGAACTTCAAGTAAAGAATTCCAAACCAGGTCAAAAACTTACGTCTAAGTCAGATGTAAGACTTCAATTTGCTAGTGTGTTTCCTATCCGTGCAGTTGATGCAAACGAGTCCTTAAATTCACTGTATTTGAACAATGTTTATTTATCTTCCCACCTCAGATGCTCATTTCTTTTCACTTTTCCAAACTCAGAACCATTTCTCCTGCAGGTATTTAGATTATTTACATGCATCGTCCTTTAAAAATGAAGAACAGGGTCCATGGTGGTGTGTTTGGTGAGGAAACACACGTCTGAAGAGCTGAGGACTTACAACCCTAAATTACTTACAGTGGAGTAAACCGATGTTACCTCAATAAAAAATTTAAATTATATAAACTAAGGACCTGGCTTTGCCCCACTACCCACTGAGCTATACATCATCCTCTTAAAACCTGAATCAGGCAATTTTGTTAACGAAATTGGTGACTATTTTTAATTTTGCTGGAAAACACATAAACTGGGACCGTTTCAAGCAAATGGGGATATATGGAAACCCTAGAAATAATGGAGAACCTAGAATACTTTAACTTTGAGGAAATTCTTGTGGTTACTCTTCCACTGGGCAGTACTGGGGAATAAATTGTAGCAGGAGAGCCCCATAGCTACAGCAAAGAGAGTTAATATAAAAACTCTAAAAAGCAGAACCAAAGAAATATTATAAAGGCATTCGGTGATACAGGCATGAACTGCTTTAGACTGTAATAGCTCCCCAGACTATGTTGTTATAAGCTTGATAAAATAGGGTGAGGATTTTTGCCTCTGTTTTTATTTTTTTTGTCTGTTTTTCTTTTTGTGCAAAGGCAGGGGGCAGATTATATTAAACATTACCAGACCCAAGCAACAAGCTGTACACTCCAGTTGTAGTTCTAGAACAAGAGGGAAGCCTTCATATGTGTTTAACACAGGGTTGCAGGGGCAGGGATAGCCATTTCAGCTGCACCCAATTTTATATATAAAAACTCTATATTTATTCATATAGAGAAATTATGTATTTCATATGTAGAAGATCTATGTGTGTATAGATTGTGTTGTTAGTAATTATCTGCAAATAATTATATGATTATAAGCAAACCTGATGTAATTTTTCAAAGAGGAGCTCTTTGTGACGATAACCCATTTTATTTGTTTTCTACTCTGCATTTTGACAATCTCAGTGCCCCCGACAAACACAGAAACTAAAGACCGACCATCTTAGGATTTAAAGTGCACTGTTTAAAATAATGTTTTAAGGAAGAGTCCTTGTTGTCAATATGTATGCTATGAGTATCCCAGAAAAGTTCCTGAGGGTTCCATGCTGCCTAAAGTTCCATTAATCTGAGCTAGGCTAAATTAAACATAAGATAGTTCAGCTGTGTTTGTTTTTAATTTGCAAAGGAATTTAGTGTTCCGGAAAGTGAGGGTCTAGCAAACCAGGTTTCAATCAATCAGGAATATTTTTGGCATCTCTGCCAGTAGCATTAATGGGAAAGACCTGCTGTTATAACCCACAGGGTCTCCGGCAGGTCCTGAAATAAGAGAAAAGAAAATTTATACGAGAACACAAAGCCTAAAGCTGGTCAGGGAAAGAAGTGGTGAACAAATATATGAAGTATTGCTAAGTTGAGAGGGTTCTAGAGTTGGAGATGTCTATCAGAAAGTCAGGAAACTTTAATGGAACATTGTTTTATAATCAACCCATAATTGTATCCATTTCATACAGACACAGAATTTAAAATATCCAGCCTTCCTGGTGACCTAGGGGTTAAGTCTCAGCACTGTCATTTATATGACCTGAGTGTGATCCTGGTAGAGGGAGCTGAGCCACATGGCACAGCAGACCTCTCCTGTCTTGCCCACTGCTCCAATCAGCAGTGTACTTCTGGCTGTTCTGCTCCCCACTCTTTCTCTGGTGAATCCTCTCACCCCCTGTACCTCTGGCCTACACCAGTTCTTCTATGCAAAAATAAGTGAATCTTAAAAAAAATAAAATCTAAAATATCAAGTCATTCTATAAAACCTCTTAAGTACACATTTCTGTTTTCCCTAACCTCTGTCATTCAGGCTGGTATCAGATTTTAACTTATGTAGGTGTTTTCTTCTGTTATTTAGTGCTCTATTTCTAAATACTAAACTTTTACTGCCATCTTTGCTTATAAGTATCAGAATCTTATGTCAGCCTATTATAGGACATAACAGTTTCCCTCACTACCTCCCTCCTTAGGAGAGTTATAGCTGGGATTTAGTCAAATAATCAGTACTTAGGTCCCTATGATTTTGTAAATGGCATTCCGATCTGAGCCAAGTAATACAGTATCTATTTTTTCTTGTGCCTACTATTGTTTTTCTGATAATTAATAATTGTGTTTAGCATTCATGTGGTTTTTATTTATAGTGAATCTTGCATAGTGCTCAGACTCATAGGTTAAATTTCTCTTATATTTTCCAAATGGTCCAATACATGACAGAATTTGTCAGATTTATTTCTTTTCCTATCAGCCTTATTCTTCCAGACCCATTCATGAGCCTACATGGCCTTCTCTAGTCCTCATGCACAGATGTTACCCTGGGACATCTCGCACTACATACTTCGTTGGCATTTTTGAGTGTGGCCTCCCAGTATCTTTTTCTCTATATACTTAAATTCTGAGATAGCATGTCTTTCAGTAATTTCTTGAGTAATTTCATGAGTATATTAAAAACAAAACAAAAAAAATGACCACTGTAAGGTTCTGAAATACTTTCGTTATATTCTAAAAAATAATTTGTTAAATGTTAGCTTGATTTTAAAAACATTTGTATATTAAAAATATTTTCACGACAGCATGAGTTCGATCCCACTGTAGCACAATTTTGATCCCCCGTCAGAGAGCTAACCCACATGACATAGCAGACCCCTCCTGTCTCTCCTGCTGCTCCCCTCAGCAGTGCATTTTAGTAGATCCGCCTGTTCTGCTTCCCACTCTGTCTCTGGTGAATCCTCTCACCCCTGCCCCCACCTCTGGCCTACACCCCAGCTCTTGTATGCATAAATAAGTAATTCTTCAAAAAAAAATATTTCCACTTCAAATTTATGAAGGCATTGTTTTATTTTTTTTGAGGATATTGCAATGTTTATAAAATCTGATGCTATTCCAATTCCTGATACTGATACAAACAGTGATACTCTTCCCAACATACCTCCAAAACTTTTATGACAACCCTAATAATCATAATCAACACTTGATTACTTTAAAACACACTTTCTGGATGTTATATGCATTTAACTAATAAACCAACTTCACAATGACCTTAGGAGACAGATATTACCAATGTAATTCCAGTTTTATAGATGAGGAAACAGCAGTACAATGTCCAATGGAATATTCAGAGTCATGTAGTGGCAAGTGGCAGAGATGTGTGTTGAATCCAGGCAACCTGATTACCTGCCTAACAATTGTGCTCCCTGCCTTTCTTCCCCAAGCACTCTGAAATCAGTACAGTGGACATGGGGAATTTTGTTGCATAATTACTTAGCTCTGTTTTTTTTTTTTTTTTGTTGTTGTTGTTGTTCTTTATTATATTAGGTAAATGTTGGGTATCCTTGATGAAAACCCTAATTTTAAAATGTTTTTAACATTATTTTATCCTTCTTTTCAGGATATTCTATGCTTCTTCCAACCTTTCTATTGCCATTATTAGCAGTAATACTATTTCATTTCAGTAATGCTGCTTTTAATTTGCAAAGGCTATTTACTGTTTATTGTTATTCCTTTAAATTACTAGCACCCTGCATTTGTTTTATGGATGGAAAATTGTCTCCTTTCTTAAGGATACTACAATAATTATACATGTAATTTTCCCTCTCCCTACTTTATTTCTGCTTCCCCAAATTTCTTTTCCTCTATTATGTACTTTAGTCTCTTTCAGGCTGCAGTCCTTCCTCAAATGAGCAGGGATAACTGTTACTATTGGATCAGGCAAGATGAACAAATTTGACCATGAAAATAATCTCCAGTGTTGACATGTGGTAAAGTGTTTCAAAATATGAATTCTTTAATTTTTTGGGGATTATAAACCTTGAAGCAGGTATTTTGGTAGGTAGGCTAGAAAGCAGACACAGAGAGGGGACAGGAATTCTAATATTCAACATTAGGTACTGAATATTGGCTTTATGTATTCTACTTAAAATCCTATACCCCAATTCTCTACTGAACTTTGTATATTTGAGACTAACATCTGTCAGTGTTGTTGTTTTTTTCCAAAAACATAATTCTGGGTTTCATATGAGCAATTTGGGGGATGGAGAAATAGGTATTAGTCACCTGACTCTATCCACACTTCTGACCAGTTTTCTCAATTTTAGGTGCTAAACCTAGTTCTTGTTTTACTGGGGTTCTAAACACAAATTGATTAATTTCATTTTATGTGTTCCCCTCTAGACAAATATACCAAGGGTTTTTCCTGTACCATATGGCATTTCCATTTCTTCAGCTGCCTTCTAATCTATGAAAATAAATTAAGTCATTTACACAATGCATTTTTTCTCTATTTCCTTATATTTTCCCCTTGAGGATAGATTTATTAATTTAATTTTGCCTTTAGTCTTAGGTTAGTGGGATTTTTAGGAGAAAGCAGAGATAAATGTGAAAAGTTAATGTATGATTTTAAAAATTTTATATTTTTTAAAACTGACATGCACACTCTAGGCTGGTGAAATAACTAAGAATATCACCAAGGATAGAGGACATATAATTACAGTCATGTGTATGTGTGGCTGTGTGGGCTATGATCGAAATGGTGAAGACTTCCACTATCTTTCTTCTTTTTTTTTTATGTAAACTACTTAATGAAGATGTCATAGGGGAATGGATTGAGGCCTTTGTTCTGGGGATAATGAGTGATATAACTTGACAGAGGTGAAAATGTATCTGGGCAAAGGATAAGAAATAGACCCCCAAGGAAGACAAATTGCCAGTAAATAAGATGACATGTCTTATCAGAACAGATGAAGTGAGTGGAGAGAAGCATAAAATGGACTGAAAATCTTAATGACAATGGCTACTGGTTTGGAATATAAATTTGTATGACTTGCTCAATCAAGGTTAGGAATAAACAACATATTTATTAAATTCATAGTCACCATTACTGATGCTATGTTGCTAGCAAATTATCTCAAATGTTGCTCCTTTATCTCATAGTTACACTGTGTACATATTCCTCTAAGGCATCCTCTATTCCCCCAATGCACAAATCTCTAATTCAAGGTGAAAGAGTTTGCTAAGATTAAGAAAAAAAAAATATTGGAGAAGATATGGACATTTTATGGAAAGGTGAAAGTGCCTGGAAATATAACAAATTTAAAGGGCATTTAGATACTTAGATTGCAATTAAATTTATTTAATCATCTCTAGTATTTCTTCTCATGATTCCATATTAGTTAATTCAGTGACACGGAGAGAATAATGAAATACCTAATACTATATTTTGCTAGTAGAATATATTTAAATTTTGTGGCAGCAAAATTGGTGCTCTAAAATAGTAGCCTGATAAAACTTGTATCATAGAAATTTTCAGAAACAGTATATACATATTAAAGACTATGTTATATGCATTTTAATAGGAATTAGAAGGCAAGTCATCTCCAATATTTATCCTCAGGCTTAGAAGGACAATAATGGAGAGAAGACACTAACAGACTGTCAAATTTGGGAAAATTCCTGTTAGTAGGTAATAACAAATATATAGTACTTATTATGTGATTATTGACTCTCAGTGCTTGAGGAACTTTGATTTCTACAACTTTATTTTATAGATAGTAATAAATCAACTTTTTACCACTTAAGGAAGTAATTTACTTAAATCAACAACTTCTTACTATTCTAAATATTTATCATCTTCAACTCATTTAGTACTCTCAAAAATCTTCTGCAGTGTATGCTACTTTATCATCATTTCATAGATGTGGAAACTGAGTCACAGAGAGAGTGGACAACTTGCTCTAAGTTACACAACTATTGATGTTAAAACCAGGTTTAACATCTACAGTGTCTGACCCAAAAGCAAATTCATATGCACTCAATACTATGTTTCTTCTAATGAAAGGAACAAACACCCAAAGATACAAAGGATAGGTTAATATCATACCAGGACTAAACTCGGATTTCTTAGCCATAATTAATTGTAGAAACATAGGTCAATATTTTAATCATTAATGAATAAATTCATCATAAATGATTAAAATCATGGTGATTAATCAGGACTGGTCCTTCTTTTCAATGGCACTAGATTTGCTTTTTAGTGTTACTTACTTCTACCTTTCAGAAATAGTACTGGTTATACTTAGGCCCAACTTAATTTGGAGCTAGACATATAGGATTGTGATTAAACTATCTATCTATCTATCTATCTATCTATCTATCTATCTATCTATCTATTATCATTATTATTTTGTAACACTTTTGGTCTTCTCAATGTCAGACAATATGCTGGATAACTTACCTAGAATTTCTCATCTAATTCTTAGAATATCACTATGTTTCAGGTATTATTATATATGTGTGTGTGTGTGTGTGTGTATTTACATGAAAACTTAAGAAATTTAGAAACTTATGCAAGATCACAAAGCAATTTAATTTCAGTGTTATGGGGGAGGAGAAACAAGTGAGTAGGGGATCCATGGTATATGATAAAGGGTTGAGATTGTGGGTTGAGGTTATGTGCATCTGACTGGTGTGAGCCTATTCCTCTGACCCATATGCAGTGATGACAACCAATGTTATCTAAATAAATTTAAAAATAAAAACCAAAAAAATGGAAAAAATTGCTATGATAGCCATCAAATTCTGTTCTTTCAAACTTCAGTCTTTTTATCAACACGTGCCTTGATTATTTTTGTAAACATGTTATCAGTGAAAATTTCCTCTGATTTGACATACATACCAATTCTGTTAGAACACAATATACTTTCATCTGTGTGACTTTAATTTGGCCTTTCTAAATGGAATTACTATTAAAAAAAAAAAACAACGAACTTGTCAATACAAAGCAAAACGACTACATTCCCCTGTGTGATATGCATTATTGGGTGCACATTATCATTTCTGAGTTGCTATGCATATTTCCTTCTTATTAAAAAATGTATACACAGCTAATGTTTACTCAAGAGATGAATTATTTTGCAAGTGAAAAATTATAATTGTTATATTCAGTCACATTTCAACCTTATATCACCAGCCAGCTTTAATGATTTTAAAATATTTAGGTATTTTTTTAAATGTTGAAGATCAAATAGAATAATGCATGAAAGCCATAAATAAATAAGCAGACAAATCGTACCTAAAGACTGACGGATAGTGGGTTTTTATAAAAGGATCGACCACAGAGGTTTTAAAATCCGTTTGATAGTTTTTATTTGTGGTGGAGAGATTCTTAAACAGGTGAACCTCAGAGCCCTCGGAAGAGAAGAGAGGAAGCCGCGATAAAGAGATATTAGCAAACTGGTGAGACACGGTGACCACAATTTAGAATACTGAGCTTTCTGGAAGGAATACACAGTCACACCACTCACCCCCTGGCTACCCACCAGAACCCAATTTACCCAGAGGCACACCTTAGTCCAGGGGAATCGTGTTCTTCCGACAATCGGGCGTGTTCTGCCTAATCGTTGTCTGCATCGTGGAGAACATTCCTGAGAGGGCGGTAGTCACAAGCACTCTGACAGGTATTTTAGGAAATCATTCACCAAGCCTGGAATTAGTAGGGTCACATTGATGCGATGCTCTTTGGCGGTGGACACTCCCAACCCTTGAAATGAAGGGTTTACAAGAAGAGATCTTTCAGATATTGAATTCCTTTCTTCCCTTATTCTTGTGGTAATGCTTTTGTATTTTTCAAAATGTTCACATTGGGGTTTATATAAATGTCTGTGAGTTATCTCCAGTAAGCAGTTTTTTACACTTCAATCATCTCAACTTAAAAACATTCCTCATATGGGGCCTCCCTGGTGGCGCAGCGGTTAAGCGCTGCGCTGTGGAGCTGTGGAGCTGTGGAGCTGTGGAGCTGTGGAGCTGTGGAGCTGTGGAGCTGTGGAGCTGTGGAGCTGTCGGCAGTGGCAACGCGAGTTCGACACCCCGCCAGGGAGAATCCCACAAGGCGCGGCAGACCTCTCCTGCCTTGCCCGCTGCTCCCCTCAGCAGTGTATTTCTGATCTGCCTGTTCTGCTGCCCGCTCTGTCTCTGGTGAACCCTCTCGCTGCCCCACACATCTGGCCTGTACCCCAGCTTGTATGTAAAAATAAAAAATAAATCTTAAAAAAAAATTCCTAATATGTCTAATTTTTGACGCACAATTTGCATCCATTACATGACAAACATACTACCTTAGTCTTCATATGGGTATGTTCATTGGAAATGACATAGAGGAAGGAGTATTTAGATCTACAGGGAAGTAATCAGCATGTAATTCTCAGTATATCATCCCGTGTTAATTAGCAGTTAAACCATCTTCTTAAGCATGATCTGCTGATTTCAATATAGAACTCTATTTTGGACACCCTAGGGGGAAAAACTTGAAAGGATATGATTTTTTTTTAAGGCAAAAAAAAAAGAATTATGGAATCACAGTTTCAGTTCTCCTGTGCGTTAACTGCTATATATTTTCCTCATTTTGTCCCTTTCTTAAATCTGTGTCATAGGCATCAATGTTGTCCCTTCCAAATAAAATAGTAGTTAGGCCACTGCTAATGAAGAATGAAATATTTATACATAAAGTTAGAGCCTTTCTATTTTTTTCTTATTTATAATTCTTTGAGAAATTTAATATGATCGCTGGATAAATCTGAGTAGTTGGCTTATTATTTTTTTCTCATGTTTTTATACATGTATATTTGGGTGACATACAGCTCTTTGAAACAAAGAAGTTCACTGAGGAAGCTAGCAATCATCAGTGAAAAATAAGTTCTTAATTTTCTTTTTTAAAAGAGTTTCATGTTAATGAAATGATTGTGTCTCTGAAATTTTTGCTTAATTCATTACATATAGAAATAACTCATTTGAACAGTTTCTACGAAAGAAAAGAACACTAAGCACACTCATAGCTACTCATCATAATATATTATATAGTGTACAACTGGATGACTTACTCAAATAGTTTAATTTGTCTTTGAGATGCACAATTGGACTTGATATGCACGGTATGTGAGAAATTCAGAACCCTTAAAAAATAGAAGCGATAGCATTTCTATTTCAAAAAATGCCAGCGTGCCAGCAAGCCTTGAGAGCAATGTTCACTGTATCCTCACTAATCTCCCTTTTTCAACTTCAGGCCTGGTCCATCCCATACTGGAACCAAACCCTGCACTCTGTATCTGCCTCTCAAAACTATCATTTTGGCTTAACACTCTTGTAGAAGGGAATAATATCAAGAAAGTCAGAATGCACTGATTTTAAAAGACTCATGGATTTTTGAATAATCATCACAATGAGAAGAGGCTGGTTATTAAATTACCCTCTTCACCATAAACAGTTACATATATTTGGACAGTGTGCAAACATTTCATGCACATGATCTCATTTGATTCTCACAGAAACTCAAAGCCGTTATAATGATTGTCATTTTACAAATGAAGAACCAGATAAATTCAATGATTTCCCAATCTAGCAAAGCTAGGTAGATGGTGATGAAATCAAGAATGGTTTTTGGTGTTTGATTTCTTCAACCTGTTCTTTCTCTACTTTATCACACTTGGGGATAGCGATCTCAAATCTCATTTTTTACTGGCTCCCAGTTCGAAGTTGGAAAACTTGAGAGGTAATAAGCAATAGAAAAGGTGAGAAAATGAAGAGCAAAAAGCAGATGATCAGAAATGAATTTAAGATCAAATTTTCAATCACATGACATTCCATCATACCAGGGAGCAGAAGAGGTTTGTCCCTTTCAAAACCATTTCTCACATCGCTCTCACAGTACAGCTTCAGGAGATTGCGTACACAGGGCTGCAAACTGAGTTTACAGTCAGTTCCTTAAAGATTGTATGCGCTCATTGAACACTATATAAAAACGTAAGTGTTTTTACTTTCATTTCAGAATTTGAATAGAAATGGACTCCTCATTTTTCTGAGTCCTCATTCTAAATATCTTGAACCACTAAAATTTTGAACCCTTGTTACCTATATTGTCTATATATACATTTATTTTTTAGAAAAGGCCATGGAAAATATGAAAAGTGAAATATTTGAATACTCATCTCATTCTGAGTCAGTTGAGAATTTGAACTAAATGAACTACAATTCTCTATACCTCTAGCTTTATCCAGTGTGTACTAATAACAAGCATACTAACTAATTTAATCTTTAAAATAGACCAAGACACAGAGGTTTTTGCTGCCATATATTCAAAGAGATAGACAAGTGCCTAGTAGCTTAAATAATATTAATAATCTAAATGATCTCAATAATTGATTATGGTGTTTTGGAAAAGAGACACTGCTCTTTATTGCTTTATTAATTAATGTGGTGTCATCATATTTTCCATACTTTCATATAACTTTTGGGTTCATTTCACCATAGATGTGTATATTTCTATTTTTGTATTTATATGTAACATGGTAAAGTCATATTTCCATAATATTGCCTAATACCCTTGAAAATAATGAGAATGGAATTTCACCAGTTTGCTAACACTTCTGATTGCATACTATCTAGTGATTGATTTGAATTTTTAAAATGTTTTTAGTAAATGTCATTGAAATATTTTTTTTCTTTTTACTTGACGATTGAATTAATTACCCCAAACTAAGTATTTTTGGAAATTGTTGTTCAGTCTCTTAAAGAACCATTAACAGTTTTTGCCAATGAATTCCATTTGCCAATGGAAATATTTAGTTTTAAGTATTCCTAATTTATTTCCAGGTAGGAGATAGTATATTGGAAAAATCTGATTCAACATCAACTCTTTACAGTAGTTTTCCTTTTTTTTTTTTTTTTTTTACCCTAATACGTATACTTAAAATGTGTTATACAGACAGGTTTTTTCCCCTTCTAACTATTTCTATTATAGCTTTTAATTCGGCCTCTCACCTTGAACAGTTACACAGGGAGTTTTATGAAGAGCTGTGATGTGCTGGAAATAGCTACCTGGCTGTCAAAGTTATCACTTCAATTGCAGAAGCTAAGCCCAAGTTTTACAGTGGTGGTCCTTTCATATCCTTTCCCTACTCCTTCCCTTGAGGAAATCATTCTGAAAATGTTTGGCAATTATTTCTTTTTCAGCTCAGAATTACCGTTGGATGATTTGGTCCTTAGAACAGAGAAAACTTGCTACTGGACAAATGGTTATAAAACCTTAACACAGGAGCAGAAATAATTCAGTCTGATTCACTGTATCCAAATCAAACATAGCACACATAGAAAAAATTAGAGATGAAAGTTTTTATATATCTCTCTGTCTTCCTTCCTTGCCTATCATCTTAGGTAATTTCAACCAACTTTTCGTTCACATCAGGTTCAAGGTTGCAGTGACTGTTATTTCTTGCGTGCTCATAGAATAATAGAATTTAATGATATGGCTGAGAAGTTAGCATGAGTAATAGAATTAAAGTGTGCTGATGACCACGATAGCGAGAATGATGTTAACAAGGAAGGCATTCTTAAAACTCCTTCAGTGATTTCTGAATGTGTTATTCTACAAAGTTGAAAACAGTATTTCTATTGGGTGACAAGGGAAAGGAGACTAAATTATTTGATAGGGACAAGTGGAAGTGATCTTACTCCTATTATGAATATCCAAAGGAGTCCAACTGCAATGCTGAGGTAGCCCTAGGACTTTCTCCTCAGATACCTCAGAGTTTAATCATGCCTTTACTGAGATAATGAGTATTTGGAGAAATCTACCTTTCTTTGGTTTTATAATTTTGCATCATTAGAGTTATATTTAAAAGAGGCTTTTTAAAATTATAAACTTGTTCTTTCTTAAATGACCGTGTTTTTCTTTCATTCAGTCTGTACATTTAACATCCTGTGCTTAAGTAACATGTGGTGAGAACTTGGTTAGGTTATTAGGGGAATAGCACAAAATAAAGGACATTGCTCTCAAGGTATTTATCTATGAGATTATTAACTTGCAAGCAAGATATAGTTGGTGATTACTTTCATTTTCTGTTTATGTGAGACAATTATGGGATAGCATATGAAGTCAAGAAAATTGAAACAAATTTAGATTCTGGGAAGGTACAATTCTCTGCAGGTAATCCAAGTGACGGGTTTGAGTTGTCTTGGAAATGTCTCTTTCATTCCAGTTTTAAAATGCAAATAGTCTACTCCAGCTACTTAAAAAACAAAACCCAAAACCTATGTTAGCATTTTTTATTGTGGTAAAATACACATACTATGAAATTTACTATTTTAACTATTTTAAAAGTTACACTTTAGTGACACTTAGTACTCACAAAACTGCAACCATCACCGCTATTTAATTCCAGACATCTATTTTTTCACCCTATACCCATTAAGAAGTCCTACCTCATTCTCCTTTGCCCCTAGCCACTGGCTACCATTAATCTACTTTATGTTTTTTTTATGGGTTTGTCTATTCTGGATATTTTATATAAATAGAATCATATACTATGTGGCCTTTTGTGTTTGGCTTTTTCCCTTAGCATAATGTCTTCAAGGTTCACCCATGTAGTAGCATGCATTAGTATTTATTCCTTTCTTATAGATGACTATTATCTCATTTTATGTTTATGCCATAATGGTTTATTCATTCATGAGCTGATGAGTAAAGTTTTCTCAAGTCAAATGTGAATATATTTGATTATTTCAAGTAGTATACAAATAATCAAAATGCTTTTGAAAAGACACAGGAATATTCTCATATGTCTTAATTCATTTCATCTGCTTCTAATGCTTTGGATTTAAGGTTGTGTATGAAATGTAGACCTGGTCTCTAACCAAGGGGGCTTCTATGCCTCCTCCCTAGCGTGTCCTTTGATACTTAAGTAATGGGTTCTTGAAGGGTCTTTTTGTATACAATTAAAACTTAACTACAATGGAAAAGTTTCTCATCAAATCCATGATTTGTTTGTTCCCTTCACAGCATTAGAAAACAGAATGAAGAGAGATTGCATTGTGTTTCATAATTTTAAAATATCCTAAGATGAAATTTGAAATCATGGTTTTGATTCTGAAGATTCCACAGTCCGTGGAAATAAAGTTGGCAGCTTCAGATATGAAGCAATAACTTACCCCAGCCTTGTGTATTACATGTTTTCAAAATGAAGGTTAAGGCTCTGGGGTTGTCCCATCCTCTTTCGGAAAACCGTGAGGTGATCTTTAACTCCATTTGAGCAGTCACTGGAGGCAAGCGGATGAAACCTCAGTTTAATGTCTCAGCTGAAGGGCAGGCGGGCAGAGCCATTATTAATACTGGACAAGCAGAGAACTCTGCCTCAGTTCAGTTAAAACCTCAGCGATGGGCAGTGGCAGTTTATAATTTATAAGGATGGAAATGGATCGAGAGGGTCTTGTTTTCTGGGAAGAAAATAAAGTCATAATGCATTTTCAACTGATGCCTAGTTGCTCTCAAGTGCCCCCCAGGGCATTCCATTAATGAGGACCAGGGATTACATGAGGCCGATCTGATGTGTAAAATGTTGAACGAACATAGTTTTCATTTCTTTGAAGTTGAAAAAGCACATAGTGTTCTTTTAGCAGATTTGACAAACATATACTTAAAATGAAACTGTTACTTAGATAGCCATAATACTGTGTGAAACCATATGGTAAACTGTCTATCTTGGTGATTACAAACCCTCATTTTATAGCACCCTAGGGATAGCATAAAAATTGAAAATTATTTTAATTAAAAATTCATATCAATTTCAATGCAACAGAATCTCTGTAGATCAGAATTCCCCTTAAAATAGATATACCTTAACCTCTGTCTAGATGGGTTTGGCACCAAAAGGACTTCATATTAGATGTATTTATCTATGGAAACAGTTTGAAGACTTGGTACTGGAGTCAGTATTAAGCCATTTACTTCACATGCTCTTTAAGACTGAAATGATTATGCAAGCAAGAAGCAGACATTGCTGAAATAATTGAGGGCCACTGGGTCAGGAATCATATAGTCTTATATTTAATTTTATAACTTGTTTTTTGAATAAATTATTTTAAGCCTCTTCCCTTCATGACATTAGAATCTAGGAAGGAGGATGAAAATAGTAAATCACATCAATCATATGTGTGTATGTGTGAGTGTCCTGTTTAAAACCAGAATACCAGAATTTCCTTCTCCCTTTTTAATAATAACAGCTAAGAGTCTCTTAGAGACATGCTTCCTATACTCAAGCCAGTTTTAATTTTACATAAACTCTAAGTTATTAAAAAAATAGGTAAATTTTGATTGGCCTGATCTAACCCTAAAGGACACAATAAAATAAAATCCTTCAGTATTTTAAGTGACATGTAAAAATCACCAACAACACTGAAGGGAACCTAAAAAATATCTGTGCTACAATAGCAAATTCAGAGACCAAAATTTTCCATACTATACTGATGAGTGAATGAAGAAACAGTTTTTTTAAATATATTTTTCAACTTAACCATACTTTGGAAGAGAAACAGAAAAATTACCTGAACCTTGTAACCATGACAGTTCATATACTTTCACCATATATATGTGTGTGTGTATTATATATAATATGCTATGCTATGCTATGCTATGCTATGCTATGCTATAATATGGTATATATGCTTCTGTGTAACAGAGACAGGAAGATGTAATGGGCATGTAAATATACAAGAGGAATAAATAATTATAGAACCTAAGATAGAAATACAGACATTGCAATGAAGAATAAAGAAGGGAATGGTCATTCATTTTTACCTAGAGTTGAATAATATAGCATAAGGATGAAGAATGATACTCAGTGTGTATAGACAATTGAAAACAAATTAAACAAGCAAATAGAAAAAAGAATAATTGAAAGTAAAACTATTCTATTAAAGTGAAACTTTAATAGAAATAAAAAGATGCAGAAAAAGACTTACAGGGAATATATTTAAAGGTTATTAAAAATACCTTAAAATGAACATTTTATTAACATGTCCCTTAGAATTTTTCTTTTTATTCTAGAAAAATATTGATCATTGCTCAGTTATGGGGTACAGTTTTTAAAAATTGATGTAAATTTCTGATTGACTTTTCCACGTACACTTTTGGAAAAATACCCTGGAATCAATAACATATTTTGTGAAATATATTGTTTTAGTCCCTGTGTTAATTCTGTAACAATAACTGTTTAACCATCATAGAGATAGGATAATGTGGAAGACAAGTTAAAAATGCACATGCTTTAAACCTATTAGACCAGCATACAGATATTTTTTAAATGGCTGTTTGGATATTCCATAAAAATTTAATTAGCATTTTAGAGTTAGCACAACATGTTTTTTGCATTAAATAAACTCATTCAGAATACTGGCAAAAACCCCTTATAGCAACTGGAACAAGACATACCATCTTTTAAAATGCAGCTTTAATGTTGAATGATATGAAAATTAGAGAATCACCTGATACATTAGTATTTTTTTTAAATTTATATACAAATATTATAGCCACAGAACAAGCTCTTAGATATCAGTTTTTCGGTCTAGCATTTGGGTAGTATATGTTTTTTATTTCAGTATTTTTTCCCAATGACAGACCTTTCATCTTTCAAAGTTATAGAAAAAAACTTAGACTCCATGGGTTATTAATCATTGTGGAAATGAGTCATGTTGTACTAGGGGGAAAAGCCCCAATCTTGGAACTTAATTGGCATGAGTAAAGTGGTAAATAACACTGTCTATATTTTGACTTGTAGTCCTACTTTCTTTAAAAAAAAAAATCCCATGCACTTGGGTTCTGTTGTGTGTAAACAAGCATGCTTTTGGAAACAGAAATGCTAGAACTTGACCTAGAAAAATAATAATAGAGTTAGTGGAAATTAAATAAGTATGCCTTTTTAACAGTTTTAACCAAGGCAAGATGCCATATAACTCTCTACAAATTGAAAATCTAAAGGCTGAGATGATGAATAATCAGAATGGAGTAAGATGGATATGTGTTGAAATGTTCCAAAAGCTGCTGAATTTCGTAATCTATATTGTGATGCCTACCTGCTGTGACAGTTTTGTACATCATCAACCTAGGTAAATGAAATTATTTTTTACAGGTTTTTTTCTTTCTAGGTTTGGCTAGACAATGGAGAGATTTTGCAAGGTAAAAGTGAAACAGCAACATCACTCCCTGTAGGTCATTGTAAGGCCCAATCACCACTTGGCTATGCATTGTCACTGATTTTCTGTCTTATGAGAAGATGTTGTGGGCAGAAGCTAGGACTGCAGAGCTTCTAGATACCACTGAATCTAATCCTTAGTTTCTTTACACTAAGAAGATCAGAAGGAAGTAAGAAATAAGTAAGATCAAAAGATCAGATGAAGAGTATCAGTTTCTTTTTTCATATCACTGCATCATCTAGAAAGGTCATGGAAGAGACAGGTGGGCTTCTTAAAAGGGAATAAAATTCTGACACTTGCTACAACATGAATGAACATGAATGAACCTTGTCAAGTGATATGTCATACACAAATTTTTCCTAGAATAGTTAAATTCATAGAAAGTGGAATAATGACTATTATGGACTAGGCAAAGGGTATAGAGGTTATTGTTTAGTGGGCAAAGAGTTTCAGTATAAGATGATGAAAAAATTCTGGACATGCATAGTGGTGATTCACAACAGTTTGAATTTACTTAGAACTATTGCATTATTGCACTGGACATTCAAAAATTATTCAAATGGTAAATTTTATGCTATGTGCATTTTATCATAAGCAAAAATAAAATAAGCTTATTGTATCACATTTCTTTAGGTCAGAATTCTAGGCTGAGTTTCTTATAGGGCAGAAATAATGGTGTCAACTGAGATTGATCTAATTGGGGACCTTCTGCAAGCTCATTCCTTTTTGGAAGACTTCAGTTTCTTGCAGTTATAAAACTGAGTTTCCCATTATCTCAGAGGTGATCAGTTGGGAGCCATTCTCAGCTGTTATAAATTACTCACTCTCCCCTAGCATGTGACTCTCTCCAAAACATGGCCTTTTGCTCCCTCCAGGCTAGCAGGAGACCATCTGCTTCTGCTTCTTTTCTCCTTTAAAGGTTTAGCTGAATGTGTCAGGTCCATTCATGATAGCCTTCCTTTTGATTAACTCAAATTCAACTGATCAGGGAACTTAATTACATCTGAAAACCCTTTGCCATAAACATAATTTAATCTTGTTAATTATGTCTTATAATGTGTCAAGGTTCTGGTGATACTCAAGGGAGGATATTATACACAATACGTACAGGAGGAACTGGCATCTCAATAGCTATTTTAGAATTTTGTTTACTATACTTATCATGTCCACTCTTACAAGAGAGTGACCCACTTTTACTCCTTAAGTCACAATTCACAATAAAAACATAGCACCTAAGTATGCCTATGCAATATAGCAAAAAGATACAATATAAGGGACAAATCTAAAGGAATTCAAGACATAGACATAAATAAGAAAATAAAGAGTTTTAACATACCACATTTTATACAAGACAGTTCAGGTAGACAGAAATTTAAAAATTAACATCAATAAGATAGAGCATGGGGATATTTGCTGAATTTTGCACACTGATGACAGAGAATACACCTTCTTTGGAATATTAAAAATTTGATTATTAGGTCACAATGGAAACTTGAGTAAGTTCTACAAATCAGAAATATCTGAAACAAATTTCTCTGATCATAAAGCAAAAAACTAGAAATTATTAATGTAATAAAACCTTTCAACTGAGAATATTTTTAAAGCTTATTAAACTGGATTGAAACAAGAGACAGAAAATATAAAAAATTAAATTTAAATAAAACATTTTAATTTAAAAATGCTGAAAAATGATGAGAAAATACCTATTCTCATCTATAAGATGCAAATAAATAACTGATCCAAGAAAAAATAATGACCTTAAACGTTCATGTTTTTCAAATGAAACACTGAAAACAATAATTTCCCAAATAAAAATTTAGAAAGGAACAGCAAAAGACTATTGAAAGGAAGAGTAAAGACAAAAGCAAAAAATTACTGAGGTATCAAAGAGAGAAACTGTAACAAATGAATTAATTTAAACACTTGCTTATGTTTTAATTAGCAAAGTATACAAGCCACTAATTAATAATGTAGGAAAACAAGGGAAGGAAATATAGATATATGTAAACACCCTGTGGTTAGCATCTTATGTAATATGGATACAATAGAGATATTTCCACTAAGATTAAGAGCAACCTCCACTGCTACAAAATATTGTTCTAGATGTATTAGTCAACACAATCAGGCAAGAGAAATCAATTAGGGAAATAACCAGAAAAGAAGTAAAATTATCTCTAATTGCAGATGATCTGATTATAAACATGAAAAAACAATCACTGATACTACTAATTCAACCATTACAGACTATCGCAGAATAGGTTACAGTTGACACAGAAAATTGCTTGTCTTTCAAACATGCAAAAAACTCATTAAAACATACAATGTTAGAGAGAGCCCCGTCTACAATAGCAACAAAAAGAAAAAATATTTTGATATAAACTTATTAAGCAATGTACAAAAACTGTAGGAACCTATATAAGGACATCTTTAAAACTTGCGAGAGATATAAACTAACACTTGAACAAATGTAAAGGCATTTTTTGAATTAATATGACAAGTAGCCATAAAGTTTTCAGTTCTGCTGAAGTTAATTTAAAAATTCTACATGATCCAAATAAAAACACCAAGTTTTGTTTTGTGAAGCAAATATGCAAAGAACTACAAGAAAACACTGGGGTGGGGGTGCTGGAAGCCATCTATAAAGTGGTTTAATCCTCCCAGCATAAAACTGTATTATAAATTCTATGATTCAAATATTGTGGTATTGGCATATGAATGCAAAACCTTTCCTTTGGAGGGGGCCTCACTGGTGGCACAACGGGTTAAGCTCAGCACTGTGGAGTTGTCAGCGGCTGCAGTGCATGGCTCATGCCCAGTGGGGAGATTTCCACATGGCATAGCAGACCTCTCCTGTCTTGCCTGCTGCTTCCCTCAGCAGTGTATTTCCGGCCATCTGCCTGCTCTGCTCCCCACTCTGTTTCTGGTGAACCCTCTCACCACCATACACCTCTGGCCTGCACCCCAGCTTGTAAGCAAAACAAACAAACAAACAAACACCTTTCCTTTGGAATAGAATAAATAGTCCAAAGATGACAAATGCACAATTAAATATATATGTGTTGGCATTTGCGTACATACACACACATATACATGCAGATACATAAATACACGCTCATATATATAAACACACATATATACACACACACATATATATGAAACTATGTTTTCTAAATAAAGGAAACTATTGAACCTTACCCAGAAAAAGGGAAATTAAATTGTATCAACTATTAAAATAAGTCCTGGTTAAGAACACTTTCTAGAAAGTCTGTAAGCAATCAGGTTTGTGGGCATGACAATTGTTATAAGCTTTGTGGAGAGGAATCTGACTGTCCATCCTGATCTAAATTAGTCAAGAAACAAAACAAATAATTGAGAGTAGAAAGGATTTTCCTTACCAAACAATGTTAAACAAATGAATCTGTATGTTTTTAGTATTTATTTCTTAAACATATCTTTATTTATTTTTTATTTATTTATGCAAACAAGAAGTGGGGTGTAGGCCAGAGGGGTGTGTGTGTGGGGAGGGTGAGAGGATTCACCAAAGACAGGGTGGGGAGCAGAACAGGTGGATCTACTGAAATATACTGCTGAGGGGAGCAGCAGGAGAGACAGGAGAGGTCTGCTGTGCCATGTGGGTCAGCTCCAGGGCTGGAGATGGAACTCGTGCTCCAGTGGCTCTGGATAGCTTCATACTGCTGAGACTTAACCTGTTGTGTCACCAGGGAGGCTGTATATGTTTAGTATTTATGGAAGAGAGAAATGAGGGTGAGGGGAGGAAGGAAGCAGGACAGAGGAGGGAGACAGTGCTACATACAACACAAACTGGGATCTATCAAACAGTCATCAGCAGAGCAAATCCATTTAAAAGTTGGGAGAAAGGGATCACAAGTTAGGAGGCTATTACAAACAATTGACTGTAAAAGTTTTTGCATGAGTAATGTGCCAGTAAAAATGGAGTAGGTTAGGAGAATAACAAGGCCGGACATTTTCAAATTATTAACAAGGAAAAGTTGATGGTATTGGTGAACATTTGAAATAGAAGAGGAGAGTGACAAAATTATTTAATGGAGGAAAGTGATCTATTACACTAATTTAAAAAAAAAATATTTAGGGAGAGCAAGACTTTTCTTCTAACACTTCTTTACATTAAGTGACCTGAGAGCTGGATACAAATTTCTACAGGTGATTTGAAGTGGATTCATTTCTAGGAATAATTTATATCCATGAAAAATGGACAGAACATAAAATAACTAAAAAAAAAAAAAACGACTTTGCTGTAATTGAAATTTTTACAATAAATATCTTCCCATACTAAATAAAATTAACCAACCCATATTTATTATACATAGAAGTTCATTCCTTGAAATAAAAGCAAATAAAATACATTTACAGTTTGCCAGATTGCTGAAATAAAAGATGATTTATCTTTTAAATGTTTATAAAGATATGTTTTTATTTAACTAAGATTTAATCACTTAATTTTATACCTGTGTAACTATGAAAAATCACATACATTTATGAATGGGCTCCATCCTAAAATAACTTGTTCGTTATGCTTCATTTGTGAATTTATGTTTGAGCATTGGTTATATTCAAGCAGAACTACTTAAAAGTTATGGGAATATCAATGTTGCAGATAATTAAATGTGTAGAGAATCTATTAACGTGTATAATTAAGATAGAACATCATTGGCGTTTATTATGAAATTGCAATATCTTGTAATCATCCAGAAAGGGACTGCCTGTCATTTTGTGTTGCTTAATTATGGCCAAGTAGTTCATATAACTTGAGGTTGTTGTGATTAAAACAATTAGTATACAGTTAGGTCAAGTTATAAAAATTGTAATAAAAATATTAACAAATCTAAATATGAGCATAAGAACTAGATTTTAACATGCAGCATTACTTTGGTGATGGCTTAAATTTATTCTATTGCACTGTTCTAAATTAGCAAGAGATGGCAGTGCTCTATCTCACTTAGTAGTTGCTAGTGTATAAAGTGGAAAAATTATCTTACGTACTTTGGAACTGTTGTAGCTAAATGGAAACTTACAGACAGAAACATAACAATGAATTCACAAATAATGTCTCTTACTGACTATGCAATATCTGTGCATCTCAGGGTCCTGGTCCTGATGTACAAGATTGTAATAACCCTTAAAAGAGTTTATCATGAAGTTTTTTTATACATCTAACATAATAAACAGTGTGAAATATTATTACTATTACTATCATTATTACTATATGCTGATTTATTATTCTGCCTTTTTTTATATATATTTCATTTGACTATCTGCTTAGAACCCAGAAAACAGCATTGTATTGCCTTATTGATTTAATCCTTCGGGAATGCATTTCTTCCTTTTACCAGTATATTCACTAAGGCAGTAGGGGACTTGAATGGTCCTTGAAGTTGGTTCTACAAATGGTGTGTGAATTAAATGATTATGAAAATATTTTCACTTGGATTGTGGGCCATTTTACTCAATAGGAAAGTTCACTTAGGCCACCACTTATCTTCACACTCATTCCTAAGCTACACATGATGCTTAGAATTTATTTTATCTTCAGAGCCTCTCAAAAGAGGAAATGCTATAAATTCCAAAAATTTCTCATCTCCCTCCTGTATCATCAATATTTCTCTTCTACTGGCTGCTTTGACAATGGTGGTCTCAGTGGAGTGGTAGGGGTAAAACTATGATTGAAGTAAGTTCAAGAGAGAGAAGACAAAAGAAAATTGAATTCAGCATGTGTGAGAACATATTTTAGGAAAGTTTGTTCTAAAGTGAAGTAGAAAATGAGGAGGTAGAAAAATGGCTAGGACAAACAGAGAGGCTTTGTTTTCTAATATTTATTTTCACAGTGAGTCTAGAAGAAATAAATTTACTTGTTATAGAAACTTGTCTGGAAAGATCTGTGAGAGAGACTGCGTAGAGGAGTCCACAGAATGAAAACAGAGAGGGAGACTCATATACCCAGCTGTTTCCCATTTTCTCTGGTCAAAGTCCATCCCTATAGTCTCTCACTGTCTTGGAATCTTTCTAATCATCCCTCTAAGTTGTTCAGAAAACCAGATCCACGTTCTGTGAAGTGACACTTCACCCAAGATTGAGAGAAGTGGCAAATTAGAAGCAGAACATTATTGGGGGCCTCCCTGGTGGCACAACTGGTTAAGCTCAGCGCCTTGGCGCTGTGGGCAGCGGCACCAGTTCAATGCCCAGCCAGGGAGATTCCCACATGGCACAGCAGACCTCTCCTGACTTGCTTACTGTTCCCCTGAGCAGTGTATTTATGTAGCCCTGCCTGTTCTGTTCTGCACTCTGTCTCTGGTGAACCCTCTAACTGTTCCACACCTCTGTCCTGCATCCCAGCTTGTATGCATAAATAAATATATCTTTAAAAAAAAATAAGTAGAACATTACTAAGAATGAAAGGCAAAGGAATCTCAACATGCTTACTTCTCCTTCCCTATATTTAAATTTTCATCCTGAACACATATTGATTTGTTTGTTGTTTGTTAATCCCCCTAGAGCGTAAGCTTCACATTGGGGGTCAGGGTGGGGGGTAGGTAGGGAGTGCCCTGAGTATTGTTTCTTTTAAATGTTCTATCCACAGTTTCTGTTACATCTTAGGTGCTTAGGTAACATTTGTTAAAAAAAAAAAAAAAAGCTCTCTAGTTCAATTAAACTTGTCCAAACCGCAATGAGTTATGTGCAGACTAATTGCATCACAGCCAGACCAAAAAGGCTAGTAACCAAACAGAAACACACACCCCCCTCCCCTCACTCAGGTCTTCAAATCAAGCATTCAATTATCAATTCTGAAAATATTCAGGAAGCGCATATCATAATCCTTGGAAAGAAAAATCATGGAAAACAGACCATTCCTCCTTAGTTTTGGTAAGAAGGATATCTTAAGTATAGCTGATATTTGGGGACTTAAGGAAGCAGAGGTGAATCTCAATTTGGGAAGTCTGTGAAACATCAAACACATTCAAAAGTGGCAACACATTTCCTGTGTAAGCACTACCTGAAATCACAAATTTACTGTGACTTTTGCCCAGGTGAATTGGTCAGAACTGAAAATTTATATCTACTTCCTGGTTACATCTGAACTATGCATTTTAACTCTAAAGGTGTTTATCACTAGAGGAGGTATTCATGGTGGGAAACATGTATCTATTTTGGCTTGAGTTTGCACACAACAGAGAAGACAGTTTTATTTCATTTAACAATGTACAGTGGTAATAGCAACTATGGGAATTCTTCCAAATTGATTATTTTCATTGGCCTCTGCATCCCAACTTGGAAACCAATGGGAAGATATATTTACTTTAATGAGAACATGCTTTCCTGTAGAGAATTTTTATAGCACGGAAATAGAGATGTCATTGCTAACAGGGGAAAAAAAAGACCTCTGAGGTCTCAGCTCATCCAGCTCTCTTGATTTGAGATACCATTAACCACAAAATTAATGCAATATAGCTTAATGAAATGTTTCTCATACTGTGATCATAAAATACTCTTGCACTTAATAAATAGGAGAGCCAAAGCAGAATACCCCACATATTGATTTTCAAAAAATATGAATAATCCCATGGATTTCTCAAACAGTCAGATCAACATCAGCCTCAAAGGTCAGGCTAATTATAAGATGAATTTGGATTGATTTAACATCATCTCTGTCAGATGGATAGCAACAAACCCAGTGATGATTTTGGTTACAGTGAGAACATGTGACAGGATGCCAGATGAAAGTTGTAAGAAACAGAATTCTCTGCGTGTCACAAGTCAGGGGTCCTCACTGAACTTAAAGTTTTCTTCTCACTCCTTTTGACCAGTTTCTGTGGGCATATAGAAACCAGTGATAATCAAGAGCACTGCGTAGATCGCTGAAGTGCTAACATTTTGAGCAAGAAATGAGGAATCATCATACCAGTTCGCCATTGCAATATCATCAAATGCATGCTATTTTTATTAGTTAGTTTTCTAAAATTTACAAAAAATATTGGAATGCATTGGGTTGGAGATTAAAAACAAAAATTCTTCATCAAACAAAAGCTGAAAAATTCCATCTTGGGTTCATATTTGCACTAGGGGTAAATTGAAGAACACTTGCTGAGCGTAAACAACAGATAATTTGCTGGCAATCCAGTGAGGGATATAAAGGAGGAAAATTAAAATATAGAATCTCACAACTCCTCCCCCAAAGCACTACTTGAAATTAGATGCATTTTAAGATCAAGCTAAAATGATAAAAGATAGAAATATTTGAAGACTAGGTTTTGGAAATTAAGAGTCCTTTTGGTATTACAAATATTTCTTTAAATTCAAGAGCAGAAAGTACTGCACATTTGGTTGAAGGAAGAAAAATATTATCATAAGTTCTAATAATAGAAATATTCCCAGAATATAAAAACTAAGTCACCTTATCAAAGTGTAATGAATGATATTAGCCAGCTGTTCAATTCATCAACCCATAAAAACTGAATAGATTTGGGATTTCTGAAGTCCTAACAAAGGGTTTCAGGTGTATGTAAAAGTATTTTAAATGACAAAAATCTAACAAAATTAATTATAATCCCCATAGCAGGGAATATTTGCATACAGAGAGTATGAAAGGGAATTTTGAATAGTCATCTGTATACTGTGTTAGATGGGTCTGATAAAAAGAAGACACTGAATCTGATAGTATCTCTGTTTATCCGTGATGTGAATTAATTTGATCCTTCAAATTTTAGTTCAACTATTAACTGTTCAACTATGAAAAACCTTGCCATAAGCTCCCAACAGACATTCTGGCCTTTTTATATACTTCCGTTTTATCAGTTATCTTATTAAAATCATTGATATTATTTAAACAATCTGGGTGTAAGCTGATTGCAAGTAGATACATTTCTCTCCTTTGTAATTATATTTCTAGCATGTGATAAACTGAGTTTGGTATTTGTTAGATACTTCACAGGAGTATTCTATTCTGTAGAGTTTGAGTGACACATGGGTTTGGATAAATGAAAAAAATAATGATGATGCCAATGACAGATGACATATTGATCACTGACTATGTGCTAGAGGTAGCTTTAAGTATATTGCAGGTATCAGTTCATTTATTTATAAATGGATATACCTGGTGGGGAGATATATCCAGGTGGATGCACAATGGGAAATGTTAGAACAAAAAGGGACAAAGGCAGGAGGATTTAGACACTGTAAAGAGCAGAGAGAGAAAAAACAAACAAACAAACAAACAAAAAAAAAAACAGAAAAATCCAAAGCAGATGTGGTTTAGGATTAAGGAATGTCTCAATGACAATGGTTTCCCATCCTATATACTATTTTATTTTATTTTCTATTAAGAGTCCTTTCATTCAGGAAAATGGAAAAGGTCCTAGAATTTAAAACACAGAAATAGGAAAAGAATGCATGCAATATAATTCTAAATGTTTTTAATTTCCATGTATGAAAGCAAGCATAAAATTAGATTTTTCTTAGAACTTGAGGAACATTATTGGGTCTCCCTGGTGGCGCAGCGGTTAAGTGCTGCGCTGTGGAGCTGTCGGCAGCAGCGATGCGAGTTCGACGCCCAGCTCAGGAGAATCCCACGTGGTGCGGCAGACCTCTCCTGCCTCGCCCGCTGCTCCCCTCAGCAGTGCATTTCTGATCTGCCTGTTCTGCTCCCCACTCTGTCTCTGGTGAAGCCTCTCGCCACCCCGCGCCTCTGGTCTGTACCCCAACGTGTATGTATAAATAAATAAATCTTAAAAAAAAAAACAAAAAACTTGAGGAACATTATGAAAATATTTCTCATGTCTTAAACATTTTAAACTTTCATTTGGGGCTGAATGAAGGAGTATATTCCAGAGTGAGAGGAAATTCTTTTCATGTAAGGAGAAGACTGTGAAAAGAAATCATATATTGTGAAAAAAACGAATCTCTTACAATCCAGAGTAACCTACAAATCCATGTGACCCCAAAGGTCACTTTGGATGATTTAACTTTATAGAATTGTTGAGAGTGTGTCATGTATTTTATCCTGTCTTAGATTAAAGAATGTGATACCTTGGTATAGTACAGGAAGGTAGATGCTAGGATTTTCTCACTTTGATTGTAATGGCCAGAGGTAGTTAATTTACCTCTCTGTTCTTAGATTTCAGTAGTCAAAATGAACTGAGGAGCAGAGAGGAAATCTCTTATCCTCTGTGTTCCTATTGGGTTGTGGAGCAATGAAATCAGTATCAAACACATTAGTAGGAGAGAAAAAAAAACATACCATGGAGAACACACATGACTAAATTCTAGTGTATACAGAACAACACAAATGTTAAGGAATTGGACAGGGGTCTGGAGTTTCAAGGAGGAAAGACATGAGGAAAGCACTGACAAAAATCAGATGCTCTGTGGCTGTGCCCTTCCAGAAGTTTCTCCAATAGAAAGGTGATCTCTGAAGACAAACTAAATCTGGGTAATGTCCTTAATCTTCATCCTTCTGGGAGGTTAAAGTAATGGCAATGGTTTGTCTTGAAATTCTCAGACCTTGATTCACTTTAGCTTGAAATAATCCACAGGCCAAGGTGACATGTCTTAGAGAGGCCTTCTGAACACCTGGGGGAAGCTTATATGAGTATCTTGGGGAGGCCTATCCTTCAATATTAAATGAGATCGGGTGAGATTAGACAGAAACAATTCCTAGATGTTGCAACTAATACGTTTTTATGAAAAAAAAAACACAAGGTTTTGGAAGCTTGACAGCTGATGTAGGCCTTTTATATCAATGACAATTAAATCAAAAGTAGTTAATTACCTAGTTAACATGAAATTTTTGTTCCAAACTTTAAACAGATTATTTTTATCTAACAATTCCCAAGACAATTCCCTTTGCCTCTGAGTGGGAGGACAGTACTTTTTTCAGATAAAAATAATACAGTCAACATTATTGGAGATTCAAAAATTTCATATGTGGAGAGATGAAATTGTGCACTAGAGAACCTAGAGTCTTTTTTAATCACATAGCCATTCCCCTGAGAAGATAGGATTTAGTTTATCATCGCTGTGAGTAGATACTTGAAGGATCACATTATTTAGGTTAACTCAAGTGGAGCTTTTCTACTGTGGAGGTTGAGTTCAAGTCTGTCATTATTTGCTTCCATTTGGTAGCCCAAGACGTACTGTCTTCCAGGTAAAACAGGTGGCATTTTAGTGGGTATCCCTTGGAAATGCCATGGATGTCGAAGAATAGGATTATGGGCAGTGATTACTAAGGAGGTGACTAATATAGTTGAAATGTTTTTGAACAGTCAGCATGATAGATTTCCCAACATCTGACAAAGTATATGTCGATGAAATAATAATGATGATGAAAGAGCAGTAATAGGTTCCTGTTTAGGGTTTTTTTGTAAAAAAAAAAAAAAAAACCCTCTATTTTGTCAATAGGATTAACTTTAACCCAACCTTCATGCTTCTATTTTTTTTTTAAGATTTATTTTTTTTATTTATACATACAAGCTGGGGTACAGGCCAAAGGCGCGGGGCGGCGAAAGGGCTCACCAGAGACAGAGCGGGTAGCAGAACAGGCAGATCAGAAATACACTGCTGAGGGGAGCAGCGGGCGAGGCAGAAGAGGTCTGCCGCACCATGTGGGATTCTCCCCTGCCGGGCATCGAACGCGAGTCGCCGATGCCGACAGCTCTACAGCACAGCACCCAACCGCTGAGCCACCCATGCTTCTATTTTTAATAGCTGTAGGGTGCAACAAGTGTAGTGGAAATAATGTGGAATCTGATGGACATGGCTATCTATCTATCTACAATATGTGCATACATATGTACATATATGTGTATATCTAACTACATTTCTAAATACACATGTGCACATATATGCATATGCATGTATATATACACATATACATACATGTGTGTCTATCTATATAGATACACAAACACACACACACACACTCACACACAGCTAAAGCTGAGTGTTATTCCATTGTGTGGATATCTCACCTCTTCCTAATCCACTCATCTGTCTTTGGGCACCTAGGTTTGTTGCTATGTGTCCAAAGCTTATCTTTGGCCATAGCTTGGCTACTGCAATTTGTGCTGCAATGAAACTTAGAAGAACATATGTCCTTTTGTATTAGTGTTTTTTGCTTTCTTTAGGTAGGTATCTAGGAGTGGAATTGCTCTATCACATGTAGTTCCATTTTTAATATTTTGAGAAACCACCATACTGTTTTTCATAAAGTCTGGACCAATCTACACTCCTCCCCACAGTGTACAAAGTTTCTTTTTGTTCCACAGCCTTGTCAACACTTGTTTCTGGTCTTTTTGATATGGGTCATTCTCACAGTTGTGAAGTGAAATCTCATTGTGGTTTTGATTTGCATTTCCCTGAGGATAAGTGATGATGAGCATTTTTTCATGTGTCTGTTGGCCATTTGGGTGTCGTCTTTGGAGAAGGGCCCAGTTAGCTCTAATGTCCATGGTTCTGAAACCTTGTTCCAACATTTTTTAGCTTATACCTTGGATATTTAGTTTACTTCTTTGAATTTCAGTTTGCTTCAAGAAAACTGGAATAAAATATTGTCTGCTTATAGTTTCAAGGAGTATTATGTGGGGATATTAACATAAAATGTAACAAAATGTAACATATTAACTCACTCAGAGAAGTTTTCTGAACCTTAAAGGTAACTGACCCCGTATAAATTATCTGCTCCAAGGATCTTTTTTAAAAGTTCAACATTTTTAAAAGAAATATTTTTTAGAATTCCAAGACTAATAACTAATATGTAAGACAAGTCCACTCACCATCTTTTCTATGTATCATCACCTGAATCTAAAACAGTATTAAAAAATGATGTCTAGCACTTAAACATTGAGGCTTATCAATATTTAAAAGTTATCCTTAAATTCCATGTATACAAAGGTCACTTTCCCTTCAATTCTTGGCCATTTGTCCTGCAATAGACTGTTTTCATATCTATGTTCAGTCAATATTCAATTTGAATATTCTTTTTTTGATCAATGAGATAAAAAAATCTTGCAGATAATAATCTTCATCTATACTTGCAAATCAAAATTATAAACTTTTTAATGTAATTCTAAGAGATATGGTATAGCAATTTATAATGTGGTTTTCTTTCAGGTATGTTTTGTCATTAATACTGCCATACTTAGGGATTGTTTTTGGAGTCAAATCTAGTACCACGACTGTCACTGATGAGACACAGGGGAAAATAAGTTTGCCATGAGAACTAAGGTTCTCACACACACACACATCTATCAGCATAATGTTTAGCATAGAATGGATATACACACAAATGCACAATTTTACTGGATACACAAGTTTTTAGATATTGCTTAATTTATCATTTAAACATCTATAACAAGGAAGTAGAAGGCAAAATGACAATTATTATATTTACAAAGAGATATTAAGATTGTTTCCTACCCTCTCCACAATATTCTGCTTAACTGCACTGCTATCACTAAAAGATGAACACTTTAGTTTATATTCTGTGCCTATAATTGAGTGTTCATTGGTTTCAAAGGATGTCTTGGATCATGTATAGTATGAGCAGTAACATCTTGCATGGGGTACAAATTAGGGAGTTAAGAATGAGAAGGAGGATTATTGGTAACATGTAGACAGAGGGCATACTATGTGCCATTTTCCCGGTTCTATGTGCTTTAGCTCTCTATTAAATTATTTAAGTATTCAGTAATCTAAAAAAAACTCTCTGAGCAAACTTTTATTAGTGTGATTATAATCATACATATATAGAAGTGCATTTAGAACCTCACCCAAATTATGCAGCTTGGTAGTAATACAACCTGGATTCAAACCTAAGTGTCTCATGCCAGAGATGCTGGTTTTGGCAACCACTTTACCTACATTGCCTTCCCAGAGAAAACACATTCTCGTAGCAATTTACTCATACTAATATCAAAGCATGCATCTATGTAATTAAATTTACTGAACAGTGGATCTTCTCAAATAATTGAATTTGACTTTATTAATCTCTTTTTAATAATCTTCTTTAATCAAAAGTTAACACTTTTGGATACTTTTTTATGGCTTTTATGATTTTCTTTTTTGCAGAAACTGTTTTCTGAAATGGAAAGTCCCAGGTAACATCTTCATTCTTTCATTTGTTTTCAGAGAGAGAGAAACTCCTGTGGCCTTGAAGACTCAGGAAGGGAAGAGACAGATTCCCAAAGGCCACTTAACAGTCTATGAGATACCCTCTGGCAAACTCACAACCTCTCAACCTCAAACACTCTTCTCCTTAAGTACACTAGAGATCAGAGAAGGAGTGATTTGGGGTCTAGGAGGCAGATAATCTAGGTTGTTCATTTTACACTGGAAGCATTTTATAGAGTTGAGCTGAATAATGAAATGAAGTTGTGAGCAGACAGCAGTCTCTGGACATTGGCTTTGATGCTAATGTTAATAATTTAAATGCTGCAAGGGACTGAGTCTGGCATTAAATAATACAGGCATTTTTTGGCCTACATCTTTTCTCCTTGTGATTTCTTAGTTGTTAGGGAAATACATTTTTTTTAGAAAAAAAAATGAAACATTGGAAACTGTAATGAACAGCATTATAAACATTTAACTAGGAATGTGTCTGTGCTCTCACTTTTGCTATAAAATTGTTTCATGTGTATCATTACATGATGCTGATGGATGCCGGAGTAATATGTGGCGGATATTGAAGAATGCCATATTTTGACTTATTCCTTGACATTCTTCCTGGTACATCTTGCTGCTACAATATACACTGGATTTTCAATAGATTGTCTCAAAGGCAACGTAACCTAAAGAGAAATTATGCCTCTGAGTCTTCCTTATGGCACCACAAACACACCAATTCTTGCCGAAAGTATTGTCAACCTTGATTCCTCTCTTTCTTTCAAATGCCACTTTATATCTACTAGTAATTGATTTACCAAAAATTGGTTTTGGAGAAAATGCAGAAATATATTTTGAATTGGTTCATCATAAACTTGTTCCAGATACAGTCAGATGTCTCCAGTGAAAACCGTTGGAAGGAAGAAGAAAAAAAAAGGCAAAACAATTTAACAAAATAAGAAGAAAATCAGCTAAAAATGGAGCATCCATAAGACCCAGCAATACCACCTTTGGGAATCTACCCAAAGGACACAAAAACACTAATCCAAAAAGATACAAGCACCCGTATGTTCATTGTGGCACTGTTCACAATAGCAAAGGTATGGAAGCAACCCAGATGTCCAAAAATAGATGTTGGATCCAGAAGATGTGGTACATATACACAATGGAATACTATTCAGCATGGAAAGAAGATAAACACATGCAATTTGCAGCGACATGGATGGAATTAGAGGGGATCATACTTAGCGAAATAAGCCAGAAAGAAAGAGAAAAATATCAAATTGTTTCACTTATAACAGGACTATAGGGAAACCAAATAGGAGAGAGACACTTAGCGGGGCGGGGCAGGGGGAGGATAAGGGCACAAAATGGAGTAGAAAAGGACACAAGGGATCACGGAGATGGATCACAGGTGAATTGGTGGTGGGTTACCCAAGGGGAATACAAAATGTAAAAGATATAAATAACAATAAAAATATATATATATATATATATATATATATATTAAAAAAAAAGAAAATCAGGAAAGACTTGCATACTACAGAATCATTCAAGTAGTCAGATATGAGAATTGTAACTAAGGACAGATTTCTCCTAGGCATAAACTTACAATGGTATGATATTGGCCTAAACACAAGCAAAAGTGGTCTGATGTACAAGTATTTTATAAGAGACATAATGGTGGAGAAAGAGAGAAGAAGGCTGGTGAATCATTCTGAAGTAAGCTGCACTGGAGCTCAGATAAAATTCAGAGGCACAGTAAATTAACACCTATAAGGAAGATGAAAATGGCAAAATCTAGACAAGAATTTAGTCCATATATTTGCACATTGGGTTAAAGAAAATGCAATTAAATCATGAATTGGGAGTGGAATCCAACTATAGGTATAGGGAAAGCAAAAGTGAAGAAAGCAGGGGAGTATATTTTGATTGACAAGCAGATCACTTAGGGTGACAGCCCTGATTCCCTGGATACCAGGATGAAAGAACCCACAGCCCATTCCAGTTCCCACCTAGATTAGTGGATCATGTTCTGAATATTGTTTCTGGATTGGTTAGGACTGGTTCAGACATGCAAGTAGAGAGAGGTAGCAGGGAACAGGATAGTCTGCAAATGATGGTCTTCTTAACTGTACATGAGCATATTGGGAGGAACGCAAATATATCTCCTATTGCCATAAAACACAACACAACAAAAACCCGTAAGACTAGAGGGATTCATTTTAGAAATGGTGCTTACACTTAATATCTCTATATTGTTTTAATTTTTTTATACTTTTCAGCATCTCTACTTAGATATTTTATCCTCATATTAGCTAATTCATGAACAATAAATATTCTGTTACTAAAATAGTCCAGGTTTTTGGTGTTACCTGTCACAGAAAGCCAGTAGGCAGAGACAGGAATTGGATCTATAAGAAACACTTTATTGAGAAAGCTGGGCAGTGATCCGAGAACCATGGGCATATCGCCCTGAAAAAATTGTTCTAACATCTCAAGCTGGACTTTTTGTAATGAGTTAGACACTCATAAGGAAACAGCCCATCAGAATAGTCCTTCACAGTTGATGCTCCTAGTATTTGTGTTCAACCCCCAGAACTTATCAGCCTCCCAGTTATCTTGACACTGGTATATCCTGGCCAGCTGACCCTGATTAATTTCTGGAACTCCTTCAGGCATCATCAGGTCAGAAACCTCAGTTCAAAGCAAGAGTTTTAATTTAAAAAACAAGAACAACTTGGGGCCCCCCTGGTGGTGCAGGAGTTAAGTCTCAATGCTCTCAAGCTATTTCAAGTCACTGCAGCATGAGTTCGAACTCCAGCCAGGGAGCTGACCCATGTGGTGCAAAAGACCTCTCCTGTCTATGCATACCTAAAAAAACAAAAACAAAAATGGTTATGCAATGTGTGTGTGCAGATTCTCATGCTAGGTGTGGTGCCCTTCTCTTCCTGCTGGTCCTTATCACCATGATATCCAAATTGCCAAAAACTGAATCTTAGTCAACTTGAACTTTTTTTTAATGGGGAAACGGCAGAGAATAAACACTTCAAAAATAGATTTATTTCAGTCTGACAATGGATGTTGGCTATTTCTTTTTAAAAGATCTATGGGAAGATTTATAACTAATATATTTGAAACACAAGCCATAGTCAGGTGACTTCCTGCTCAAAGTATATTGGTGTTGAGTGAATATTAATGACCAGTTTTACTAGGACAGATGAAAGTCATGTGACCTTATGACATAAATATTCACTCTCCCCTTACAGATATGCCAGTATAAAGTAAACTTCTAACATTTCAAAATGAAAAGTGAAATTTACTAGTTTCATATTTGTTAGCTGAAAGTTCACATTTAGTATTTGCTTTCAGATTTTAAGAATTGTCCTTTAATCCACTTTATTTAAGTTGTTAATCATCAAATTTATCAGACATTTATTTCCCTTTCACACACTGAGTTCATAATTCATAATTAATGTAAGATTTCCCAATTCTCTTACTAGCTTTTTATATTCCATTGATACATTTACTTTTGTCTTAAAGATATTCAGTAAGAAAGCACTCTACTTTCATCATTTTTAGTGACCATCATGTAAATCAAATGTTTTTGCTGTCTTCTTTGGCCCAAGGATGCTGAATTATGTCTTCATTTGGAGACTTTAGTATTTTACAGAGGTAAAAAGGAGAATATAAAACTTGGGTTCATATATATTTTTTTTCTAATATACTTCTCCCAGATTTTTCTCTTTCAAAATCTCTGAAACTTAGATTTAATTCCTGCTAGTTGGAATCTTTTGGCAATGGAATGAAATGGTAACTAGCATTTATTGAAAATCTACCATATATGTGTCAGGTACTGAATAACGTCCTAGACAGTAATTTTCAATAAGTCTTCATAATCCCCTCATGAAATGGGCAGCTATTTTCATTTTTGAATATAACAAAACATACATATTTAATTCTGAAGTATAAAACAGTAGTAGAAATCGTAGAACAATTTTCCTCCTAATGTTATTGGGTATAAACATTTTTTAAAAGGCACAGAAAGCAGAAATAATAAGTGAAAGCATTGAAAAGTAGACAACAATGAACTAAAATTACAGGAATAAACTAAGTCAAAGTGATAAATCAAGACTGAAAATATACTAACATCATCTAAAGTATATAAGGTTTTAATATTTAAGAAACTTACAGAAACTATTAATCGAGGGATAGTCATTTCAAGAAAATGATGCATAAAAGATTTAATTAGGTGTTTTTCAGAGGCAGAAGATTACAAGACTAACAGAAATGTGAATATGTATCTTATTTTACTAATAATTAAGAAATGTAATAGATAATAAAATATTTCATGCACATCAGGTTGATAATGTTATATTGATAATGCAATATATTGAAAAGTGCATTTGAAGCATAATTTGGAATTATTAAAATCAAAGTGTATATCCCAAATGATATAGTAAATATATATGTAAGCATTCATCACTGAGAAATTCCATCATATCTGCAGAAGATGGACATAAATGCTCATCACGTTTTTGATAAAAACAATAAAAAAGTCCACTAATAACAGAACAGATAAACATTTATTCATAAAGCTAGTTATTTATAACAAACATGAATTAACTAGATCTCTCTCTCTCTCTACACACACATATATATATTTAATATGTATATGTGTGTGTGTGTGTGTGTGTGTGTGTGTGTGTATACACATATTTATTTATTTTGCATAGAGGAACTGGGGTATAGGCCAGAGGTACAGGGGGTTAGAGGATTCACCAGAGACAAAGTAGGCAGCAAAAACGGCAATTCTACTGAAATGCACTGCGGAGAAGTGGGAGAGACAGGAGAGGTAAGCTGCACCATGCATGGGTTAGCTCCCTGGCAGGGGCTTGAACTCAGGCCGTAGCACTGATAGCACTAATACTTAACGCCTGGGCCACCAAGCATGCCCTAGATCTATATGTTTTAATGTTAATGGATATAAAAATAACGTTAAGGGGAAATTTACAACTGAATATCATTTACAATTGAAGAGCTGAACTATATGTTTCATGTATGTAAAAACATGTATAAAACCATACATAACAATTAAGTCATTTAAGTTAGTGCCAAGTTATATAATACACATGATAGAAGTTCAGTAGTAGTTTATTTGTCATTCCTATCAAGTCCCAAACTGGAATTTTTAGTTGCTTACTAGCACCACCAAGATGATCACTTGAGAGAAAAGGCTGACATTGCTTTAAGTTAGTAATTGATATTTAGGAGCTAGATGCTTATATTTTATTTATTATGTGCCAGGCAGTTTTCTAAGCATATTACATTTTAACTTATTTATTTCACCCAATGCCTCAGCAGGCAGGTATCATTATCAAGCTCATTTTGAAATTAAAAAATGGAACCACAGAGAAGTTAAATAATTTGTTCCCATTCACTGAGCTAGTACACTTCATGGCTGGGTTTTTTAATTCAGTTTACCCACAAATTCTATGTGCTCAACCATTAAGACAGCTTGCTTACCAATAATACATTTACTACTCACTACGATTCAAATTCTACAATAATATATAAACAGCACATGATAAGAAATTCCAAATGCAATCTAAAATCACATGTTAGCTTTTTCCTCATAACATTCATTGGAATTCTTTCTACTCAACAGCAATGAAGCTATGAAAAGCCAGACAGTCAAAGAGAAAGAAAAGAGAAAGAGAAAAAACAACATCAAAAAAGAATAGTGGTAATTAAAAACAGTTAAATTTGACTTTGCATTCAGTTTAATTTAAAGGAAGGGTAGATGTATTGGTTTGGTTATGCCTCAAACATTCAATATCAGGTTAAGGGAAATGTAAGATAAAGTTTTATTCATGAATCAGCTTTGTTAAGCTCCTTTTTCTCTTAAAAGGGACATTTTAATGGTTTAGGATTTGCTGAGTGGTATCTAAAACTTTGAATAAAATGCAATCACAGAGAGGAAAAATGTCAACTACATGAACTAGTAAGAATTAAATTCTTTTTGATTTTGCTTCAGCAATTCTTTTCCTTTACCATCTTTTCTACTTTTCCTCTGAAAAGTAGTTTTGTAATGTATGGTTTGTTTGCCCATATTTATATACCTTCCATATATTGCTGAGAGTCAATTAAATTTTTCAGCAGTTTATAAAATAGATGGTTATTCTCACACTTGACTTTTTTTTTTTTTCCCAGAAGAACTCTGGGGAAGACTTTGCTGTTGTTTTTTATGGTCTTTAATGTGTATATGAAAAGTGACTTCTGGAAAATACCCACCAAGCTTCTCAATTAGGGCAGCATTTGCTGGAATACTCCTCTGACTCTTACCTCAATAGAGTCATTGATTTGGAGATTACAGAATTTTTTATTTCTCTTTTAATAAGAAGGAGGTGGACTTCCAGGAATTATACTTACACATAATTGACAGGTGATTTTTAAAATAGCTATACTAGAAAAAAATGATCCTCTATATTATCTTACCCTGATTTGATCATTTCTAGTTAAAGTATCTATGTGCAAAACCTGTAATGATGTGTTGAGACTTTCTATCCTATCTGCACAAGGGATATTTACTTTATTTTTAACCACTACTTTTGCAGAAGATAAATATTTTACTAAATAAATAATTTCTCTAAGGAATTAGCCAACACATACATAAACATTCTTCAATCAGGATTGAAAACTCCTCTTCTTGCACCTTTGATTCAAGCTTTATTGCTTATTTACTTAGTCTGATGGGAATAAGCCTTTTCTTTTATACTTCAAAGAGAGAAAAAGAGATTTTTAGCTTCCTTGGGAAGAAAGGAGTTTTCCTTCACAATTGTGCAGAAAGGAGTTGTGAGGGACAGGGCATTCTCAAAAGACTGTTAGTGAGATCATAGAGATGTCAATCCCAGGCAGGAGAACTGAGTGTCTAACAGGAAAGTGGGCTAGTTGGGTACAAGTTTGAGAAACAAAGTTATGAATTGGCTACAGATAAAACCTGGCAAGCAGAAAAAGTAGGGCTAATTTATATTGACAATTCAGTCTGTACAAATACCACGATAAGAACATTGTTCATTCATTGCTATCAGGGAGGTGATGTCAGAAGAAAATTTTACTTAGGTTAATCATATTGGTTGCTTGGTATTCTCTTAAGAAGAGCGGAAGGAAAGGTTACTTCTGTTATGGTTATATTCACAGATCAGAGGAATTTGATTCCTCTGATAGGAGGTTGATTTTTTTCTCCCTGTGTTTGACTTTCATCATTCAAAAAATTGCCTTTCAACTTCGGTGACTTTACCTTATTTTTATATTTTTATTTTACCTTATTTTTTGATTTATGATTAAACATGCATTGGTTCATTCAATCACTGCTTCAATTAATATTTATTGTATACTCAGTATGTTTCTGCACTTTTAGGCACGGAGGATAAAAAAAATAAAAACTGATTTAATCGTGTAAAAAGGAATTTACAATCTAGTCAGAGAGAAATGTTCACAGTGAAGTGTGGTAAACGCCTGTGAATATGTCAGTCACTGTTCACTGCCAGACTGGCTGTAGAAGGGGGCAATGAACCCTACCTGGAGGGTGGGTAAGTTGTCCTCTCCGTCCAGATGCCAGACCTCCTGTTCCACAGCTCCAGGTGCCACATCTGTGCCACTATGGGATGGAGTAGAAATATTCTATTGGATTCAAGAAGATCATGCCAAATCCATTGCTTACATACCTCCTCACCATTTCTTTTGCTCTCTTAGGAGCTCCTAACACTTTCCCAGAGTTTAATGGGAAAACAGGTGCACAGAACAATCCGGCATTAAGACACATTCTTTTGGCCTCCCTGGTGGTGCAAGGGGTTAAATCTCAGCACTATGAAGCTATCAGCAGTCACTGCAGCACAAGTTGAAGCTCTGGCCAGGGAGCTAACCCACAGGGTTCCCCTCAGCAGTGTATCTCAGTAGATCTGCCTGTTCTGCTCCCCACTCCATCTCTGGTGGATCCTCTCACCACCCACACCTCTGGCATACACCCCAGCTCTTGCATGTATAAATAAATAAATCTTTTTTTTTAAAGACACATCCTTAGTGTATAGACCAGTGTCTAATTGAGTTATTCTCTTCTTCTCTTTGCTCAGTACAGATGATGTCTATTCACTATTGCTATACCTTACATTTATGTTCCAGTACCTCCTGAACTTAAATTAAAAAAAAATAAAATCTAAATACCATGGTTTTTTAAACCAAACCCCATTTATTCAGTTTCTTGTAGTGATAATTACACTTGATTAAATGATAGGAGGATGGGAGAACATGGAAATATGAAACAATAGTGATTACTACTTCAGAAAATTATCTTACTACACAGTTTTTTTTTGGGGGTGTAGGTGAGGGAGTTTGGGAAAGGAGGTTAGAAATGCCCTAGTTGCTGATAGAGATCTCTCCCTTTCTGTACTGGGTAGAGGAAGTGAAATAAAGGTAAAAATAAAGCACCCTGAAAGCATCTCAGTGTGGGATATATGGGGTGGGAAAAAAGAAGAGGTAACTCAGGAATGATTTTCTAGAGGAGGCCACATTTAACCTTATTTTGCCACTCTACTCATGAGGAAACTGAGGCTAGAGACTGATTTCTTTAAGGGAGTTACTGTGCTTTTCCTTCTCTATATAAATAACCTTTATACTTTTGGGGTGATAGTGAAATCTGATGTTTTTTAGTCAAAATCCAGTATTTTTTTTTTTTTAAGTTCTCTCCATATGATCTCCTAGACAGAAATTTAGGGACTCTCTATGGCAAAATATAGCAGAATAACACTAGTTAATCTGTGCCAGTCTAATTGTTTTCCCTTCAAATCCCCATTGGCTGTTTTGGAAAGAGGATCTTATTTAAATGCCACACATTATTTATCCAAACAAAGATCATAACTCTGCCAAGCAGAAATGAAAACTCTATTGTTTCCAAGGCCCAAAATGAAAGCTTTTTTATGGGAAATTTCACTGTGTAATTACAGGTAATTTTATTATAATTCTGTTTAGATCATTTTGGTGTCAAATAATGTTTCAATATTTGCTAAAATCAGTTTGAATGCCCTGGCAGAGCCCATGTCCCTGTGATGCATTTCCTTTTAAAATCAGTGTTTGCTTTTCAGAGCTTATCTACAAGAGTCACAGTCTTTATTTCGCAAAGCCATTAAAGTAAAGGCATTTCAAAGGAAGGCAGCTATAATAGCAGGGACCCAGATTTCATTATTAGCATAATTCACAATTATTTTCCAGTTCCAAAAAATAAGGCATTTTGAGTTTTCCAGCATTTCTGCTCCCATAATAGAAATGTATACCTAGCTCTATTAGAACACTTACCAGGTTGTGTTGTGACTGTTTATTTGCATCTTTTTTTTTTAAGATTTATTTTATTTTTGCGTACAAGCTGGGGAGCAGGCCAGAGGTGTGAGGCAGTGAGAGGGTTCACCAGAGACAGAATGGGGAGCAGAACAGGCAGATTGACTGAAATACACTGCTGAGGGGAGCAGTGGGGCAAGGCAGGAGAGGTCTGCTGTGCCATGTGGGATTCTACTGGCTGGGCATCGGGCTCGTGCTACAGCTGCTGACAGCTTCACAGCACTGCGCTTAACCCATTGCACCACCAGGGAGGTGCTGTTTGCATCATTTTTTTTCACTCTTACTAGGCTGAGAGCTTGGGAAAGTCAAGAATCAAATCATATCTTCTTTTATAATCGCCCCAAGTGCCTTGAGTAATGCTGAGAACATCAAGACAGATGTTTTCAGATAAAATAACAAAGTACACATGAATAAAAGAAAGTGTGCATCTGTGTACTTAAAAGCTCTGATTTCCTGAGGTATGTGTGTAATCATCTAAATTTCAATTTTTGCTTATCAAAACTGACACAACTAAATTAAATAAAGTTTGAGTTGTTTCAGGAAGAAGAGACAAATAATCTTATTTCTTATAAGAAAGTTATTTATATTTTCTATGAATTCAATGTTCATAGGAAATTAAACTTATTTAGATCCTGTATATGGGTGAATTTCCTAGTGTTTATTATATATTTTTGAAAATCACTTTTTAAAATATAAGGCCTTCTCTGAAAGTTTATTATAATGGCAACTTAAAAATAATCCTCTGCTCCAATTTTTAGCTCAATGAACTCTTTTTAAAATTTTACTATGATGTACAGCTATAGCTGTACCAACTACTTATGATATAAAAACTTTCCACCTAATTTGAGAGTCTAGTATATGAACTTAGCATACAAAGAAAATAAAAGGTAAATACATGACTTTTATAGAATATAAATAAAGTTCTTGAAATGATAAATCCTCACACAAATGCAATATTTCATTCATGATTACCAAATATTTGAACAAAATAAGTTATTTATTGAATAAAAAGATTCACTCTATAAATTAGGTCTGGTCTATCTTACGAAACACTCTTGTCTTCCAAAAATTCACATTCACTCTTTAAAAACTGTTATGGACTCAATCTTTATGCCTCTGCCCCGAATCCTGCTCCCCAGGGAAAATTCATATGTTGAAATTCTATTCCTCAATGTGATGGTACCAGAGAATGGGAAAGTGGGATTAGTGTCTGTAAGTCAAAAGAGAGCTTGCCTCCTCTGTTCCACTGTCTGCAGGTAAAGCTATGAGGAGAATAATCGATAGCCTGCAACCAGGAAGGGGGCCCTCACCAGAACGTGACTCTGCTGGTACTCTGATCTTGGACTTCAGCCTGCAGAACCATGAGAAATAAATCTCTATTATTTATAAGAGTCCCAGTTTAAGGTATTTTGTTATAGTAACCCAAGTTGCCTAAGATAAAAACATTGTCATATGGGAAAAAAGGCTTTGCAAAACTCAATATATTTCTGTCAATTCTTTTTATTATTTAGTGCAAGCATTTGTGGTCATCTGAAAGCTGAATAAATGATACTGTTGATGTGCAATCCCCTTTTGCTCCAGGCAAAATTTACATTCTTGGAGGCACAGCTCACATGTGTCCTACAATGTCAAGTCTTCTCTTTTTCAAAGCAGATTTTGTTTCATCTCTTCTTGGCTTCACTGCACTTCGTATCACAGAGAATTAAATTAATCTTGTTTGGCTGAGGGGGGCTGTCCCCAGCAAGTGAAAGCTCTGGAGTCATAAAATCCTGAGTGCAAATTGCAGCTGTACCAGCTATTACTTTACTTGCTATTTAATTTCTCTAAGCCTCAAGTTTCTCCTTGGTCAAAAAATGTACCTTCACTACTGAGTTGGAGAAGTGAAGATAAAGTAATCTAATATACATATCTAATGCCATGGTGACCGGCATGTCACAAACACTGAATACATGTCATTTTCCACTGAGTACATGCCTCAGTGATAGTGCTGAGACTTAACCCCTACGCCACTGAATAAATGCATGTGTCTGTTATAGCTTCTAAATAAATTCCTGCAGAGCAGGAAATGCTATTTATTCATCTGCATAACCTCAACATCTAGCACTGTGCCCCATAAAGGCTCAATGGGTCTTAATTTCCTATAAAAAGAAAAGTTATCCCTGGCCAATCACTTGGTAATGTTTAAGGAGGATCTAGAGTTTCTGTGATAGTTGTATTTTACTTAAAGGAATTTGAATTACTTTTCCATTTTATTATTTGGGTAAATGAGGCAGCAAGGGATTCACTGAACAATAGAATCTAATATCTTATCTCTGCTTGTTTTCTGCCCACCAGGCATCTCTCCTTTGAATGGGCCCTTTAGAGAAATTCTATTGATAGTGCAGCCCGTAAGAACAGCAACCCTCTCTTTCCCCTGTAGTAATCACTTTTCTAATACCAATTTACTTCCAATTAAAAGGGCTGATGGGGAGCATTTTCATCTTGAAAATACAAACAAAATCAGGTCTCAGAGTCATTGTCAGCATTTTTAAAATAAACATTCTGCTACTGAGGAGTGAGTGTTGCCCTGACAAAATAGAAAGTAACAGTACTTACCTCGTCAGAGGGGACAAGCAATCTATGGAGGAGACTTTTCAAGTCCTATTCACTTGTTTTTTTATCATGGCATTTTAGAAATAGAAGGAAACCTAAAGATAATGTATCTTGGAAATTTCCTTTTTTTTTTAAGATTTATTTATTTATGCATAGAAGAACTGGGGTGTAGGCCAGAGGTGTGGAGGCTGAAAGGATTCACCAGAGACAGAGTGGGGGAACAGAACAGGTGAATCTACTGAAATATACTGCTGAGGGGAGCAGCGGGCAAGATCACAGAGGTCTGCTGTGTCATGTGGGTCAGCTCCCTGGCTGGGGATCAAACTCAGGCTATCGCAGTGATAGCACTGTGACTTAACCCCTATACCACCAGGTAGGCTTTGGAGTTTTTATTTTACATAGAGTCATTAAGGTTAAGAGATTTTGCTCAAAGACTTAACTAGAAATAGACAACCAATAGAGGAAGCACTGAGACAGAGATGTCTGGGATTTCAGCCAAGTTATTTGTCCACCAAAACTGTTTTGAGTTCTCTAAAGTGTCTACTATGGACTAAAGAGAGGTGCTTCAGTAAATAGTATAATATTCTCACTGCTTAATCCAAAATCTTACAGAATCCAATCTGTAGGAGAAGGTACTGTTTTAAAAATAATATTACTTATAAATTTTAGAAAGGAAACCCCTGATATTAACATATGGCTACAACTCTGCTTTATGGACGTGCCAATGCTATAAACAACTCCCTTTTTTGTCAACCAGAACTTGAAGTGTTCCTTTTTTTGGGATATAATAGTCACCTGCCTTGTGTTTCAGGTCATCCTCTGCTCTGGGACAGGAATATCCAAATACCCACAGCATGGGAATTGCCAGGAGATTGTTAAAGGCAAAATCTGTAGCCAGATCTGTGAATGAACCCAGAAATGGTATTTTTACAAGTTTTGGGGATATTTGAAGGAATCAGCATTTAGGAAGCCCTGTTCTGAGAAACCACTTCCAAGAATGGAACAACTTCCTTTTTACAGCATTCTCAATCTCTTCTGCAGTCTGCTAAAAGGGATTATTATTTTAACTGAGTCATTCCTATGGCTTTGAGGAGACACCAAATGTCAGTACCAGAAAACACCTTCAGGAAAACAAGCCATAGTGTTCTCCACTTTCCTCACTGTGCTCTACCCCTTAGAATCCTTTTACCTGGCCAGAGCAGGCTATATGTCCTGTGAGTTACAGACACATAGACGTGTTCAGACGCAGCACTGCACATTTCATTTCTTTCAATCTGTTTCCTGCTTTTCATTTGATGCATGAATTCAAGAGTAAAAGTGCTTGCTCTACGCTCAGCCATCTCTTTAAACCTTACAAATAGCAGTTGCTGGTTTTTGCTTCTATCAACATGGCAATCCATTGAACCAGTGTTAAGTTCATCTGGAAGTCGTCCTTTCCACATGCAAAGAAAAGCATGATGGGCTGAGTGGGAGGCCGAGGACAAGCATTTACATTTTTGTCTTTAATACTGACAGCCTCTAATGTGTGCAGTCTTTATCCCATTATGTTACAGCAGAGTGTAGTGGATTTTAAATCTCAAATAGAAATGCTCACCTTTCATTGTCGCCATAGGACAGTGTTCTCTGTTGCCATAAACTATAGATTTTGCAATCTATCAGTATCAACAAACTGAAAGCATTGATGGCTATCACCAGAGATATCAACCGGATCCCCTAAGAATCTTAACTCACTTTAGAAAGTGGACCAAAAGAAAGTGCTTACTTAAAAAACAAAACAAAACACATTGCCTTGGGCCTCCCTGGTGGCACAGCAATTAAGCGCTGTGCTGTGGAGCTTGTTGGCAGCGGAGATGCAAGTTCGATACCTGGCCGGGGAGATTCCCACATGGAGTGGCAGATCTCTCCTGCCTCGCCCGCTGCTCCTCTCAGCAGTGTATTTCCATAGCTCTGCCTGTTCTGCTCCCCTCTCTGTCTCTGGTGAACCCTCTCGCCACCCCACACCTCTGGTCTGTACCCCAGCTTATATGCATAAATAAATAAATCTTAAAAAAAAAACATAGCCTTCCCAGTACTGTTATAATGTGACTCCTGCATCTAGCAGCCTTCTTAGATAATTTCTATAGTGAAATCTGATCAGTGTCTTCTTTTTAAACCCACCATTCATTGGCTATGTGACATAGAGCAAATCATGTAACTTTTCTGTTTCAAGGTTTTGTTTAACTGGACAATACAGTCATAATATGTTTCCTCTCAAATTTTATGTGCATATATTTTAGAGATTGTCACATGTAAGTATATATGCATATATATACATATATGTGTACATACATGCATGTATACATATATGTATATATACACACATCCATACACAAATATGATAAATGGAATTCAAAGCATACATTATATTATATGATGCATGGAATTCAAAACTTATATCATAATTAAGAATTAAGGCACAGCAGACCTCTCCTGTCTTGCCTGCTGCTCCCCTTAGCATTATATTTCAGTAAATGCAACCTTTTGTCCTCTATTCCATATTTGGTGAATTCTTTCACCCCCATACCTCTGGCCTACTTCCAGATTCTTCCCAGCAAATGTAAGTTATCCAGTCCAAAAGGATGATGTAGTGTCATAATAAAGCCAGTTATCTTTGAAATAAAGTGATATAAAATTAAATTTTAATAACCATCCTTGCCCCATGTCAGCTCTATGTACGCTATTTTGTTAGCTTTATACTTGTGACACTGATAGAACACATTTTTGACACTTCAGAGAGTTTTATTCATTGTGAGACTTTCCCGCTTTTTGTATAAGTATAGGTTGAGAAGGTGTGGATGATTTAATTAAGTGTACTTTTTGAGTAGAGTAAAAAACCAAGTTGATTTTAATTTACTCTACTTTAAGCCATTTTTATATGTTACACTGTCTTTTTTTAAATAAAAATATAAGCAATTATCTTGTTGCTTTTCCACATCTATTAAATATGATTAATTTTTTTTAATTCTATCTTAGTCATATTCTATACAATTCACAGCTTTCTTTAGGGTTCACAGAAATAGATAGTGCAGCAGCAAAGTTATCTCATTGGTAAAGAGTTTAGGAAAGCCTCATCTGGGATTCTCACTAGGAACTGGGTATCTCTAGGGCAAGAGAAGAGGACAGAGCTTCACTTCTAGTTCAAACAGAATCATCTTGTGATTTTCTCATGCGAAAGGCTTAGCATCTTAGCAAAAACAGAACAATACTTATAAAAAAGGCTCCTCTGATTATGTTTTATGTAATATAAAAAAAATCTTTCTTTGCTTATTTATTTAAAATTCAAACATCACATGTAAAAGGCTTAGCCCAAAGGTAGATTCACAAGCATTGGATTCAATAATTTATGAACGATCAAATCTTTGTGGTGCAACTGAAAGAAAAAACTACACAGGGAAAGCCTGAGTTAGCTCCAGAGAGGATATATTGCCATTAACATGCCTTCAAACTTGAGTTTGTATCACAGCAGCCTGAAATAATTGATTAATCCCCAAAATTTGATGATACTGCCTTTGTGTTTGCTGATATATATATATTTTTAAACAGCAGCAAGAAAATCCATTGGTTAGCATCTATTTTTATCTAAATCAGCTCCTCAGGTATTAGGTAGCAGAAGAAAATAATCAAGAATAGATTTATGTGAAATTTTGAGGTTATTCCCTTGTTGAAATCTTTAAATAGTGTTGATTCCAAAATACCTGGCTACTGGATTTATGCAAATAAATTTAAATTACATATAATATATACTATATATTATATATATTTGGGCAAATAAACATAAATAAGTATAAATTAGTATGAAAAGTACAAACCTAATATACTATTATAAAAAAAATGTTTCTTTTTTCTCTGTGATGGACAATTGTAATTGGCAACTGAAAAAAAAATTTGCTTTTTTATTAAATAACCCAAAATGAAATTGAGAAAGAAGAAGATGATTAGGCAAATATGCTTTTATAGAAAATAAGAGAATATGGAGTTTACAGATAAACCAATTCACAATGTATAGAATTCTATTAAGAAATAACTCAATTAAATATTCTCCTTTGAACTCTTATTATCAGGAGATTATTGATGTTTACATAGTGAAAAATGTTAGAGATCTTTTATGAATAGAGGCCAGATTTATAGATTTTTTTTTTAAAGATTTATTTATTCATACAAACAAGCTGGGGTACAGACCAGAGGTGTGGGGCGGCGAGAGGGTTCACCAGAGACAGAGCGGGTAGCAGAACAGGCAGATCAGAAATACACTGCTGAGGGGAGCAGCGGGCGAGGCAGGAGAGGTCTGCCACACCACGTGGGAATCTCCCCAGCCGGGCGTCGAACTCGCATCGCCGCTGCCGACAGCTCCACAGCGCAGCACTTAACCGCTGCGCCACCAGGGAGGCCCACAGATTTATAGGTTTTAAAGTGATTGGAAGATGGAGTATATATAATAAATATGTAAAATACATTGGAAAAGTTTGAATATGAACAAAGAAAGGAAAAAATGGGATACTGACTTGGATTAATAAAGTCTCTCCTTTCACAGCTGATGAGTCTACCCAAGTCCTTATTGGATATGAGGACATAAGCCAAACCTGTCAGTCCAGTATGCATTCAGATTGGCCTGGATAGAGGGTGACTCTTTATTTGACCACTAGTAACTTATACCTTAGTCTTGAAGCTCAGTGAGGAATCTGGAGGGCACTCTGAGCAAGAAAGCATGACAAATATGTGACAAGGATAGGTTTTATCGCTGGCCCTGGGCACCAGCTTTTCTCTCCTTGAAGAGATGACAGGACAGTTTCAAAGAGGAGCTCCTACCTAAGGGCTTGGCTTGTTGAGAGACAGGGAGTACAGCAAAATGACACAAGAACAAATTGAGCTTGGCTGAGACCCCTTTCATTTTTTCTTTACCTCCTAGGCATCACAAAGTAACAACAAGAAAACTTTTTATTTTATCCCCAAATACCAACTGGGAATACTTCACAATAAGTACATTTTACAAAAAGAATAATAATTTTTGTGTTAATAAGAGAAACATATTTGCCAAATTAGTGACTTTATTTTGTAGACTAAATTTTGCCTTATTCCAGGGCAATGGTCAATGTATATCCTTAAGAATTAAAATTGGAAAGTAGTGTTATCTTTTGGGAAGATTATAGCCTTAAAAACAGTGAAACTAGATTTGAACCTTTGATCCTGTATTAATTAGCTGGGATAATTTTGTCTCATACACTTACATTGTTCTTTTGTAAAATCAAAGTTATATTCTCCTAAGAGTGTATTCTGGATATCGAATGGGAAACTGAATGCAAAACATTTATTCCAAGGCCCACCATTTAGAAAGATCAAAAATTTAAATTATGTCATTTGATATTTTATTAGCGACTATACATGTATGTCTCTTCTCCATCTACTTGGTAGAAGTAAGATATGTATTAGCTTCAAGAAGTACATTTCATCTAAGAGGTTGTCTTATGAATCTCTCATTTTTTAAAAACTGATTTGGAGATGCTGCCTTGTATAATAAAGGGACCTTGGTAGACAAGGGAGAGGCTGGAGAAGAATGGAAGAAGCCATTGCAGTATAAGAAATGACCTTTCATCCTGCTCAGGCAGCTACTATGTCATTTGATTGAAATGCATGGAGCCTTATTTTCAAGAAGAAAATTCAATTATGAAGTAAGACACAGCCATTGGGTGAAGAAGAGTGCTGGCAGAGGATGTGCAGGTGGGACATTAGTTGTTCTCAGGTATGACACAAGTTTAGGTATCTTAGATATTCAGGAAGAAGGGAGCAAGGCAGCTGGGCCAGACTAGATTGGCAGGCAGGGAACCGGCATGGGTTCCTGTGGAACATAACTGTGTTTCTTTATGCAAGGTTCAGAAAGACCGCGAAAGGCTTTACTCAGGTTATTCTGAATTCCCAGTAATATCCTTAAATTCTGCAGGTGGTAGTAGTGATGTGGTCTTCAACTTTACACTTTAGACTTTTATTCCTGTTCAGGGACTGGGATCTCAGAACGCAGTGTGGGGATGCCACATCCTTTAACTGCCTACCAGACCTCACTCTCCCACCTTTTTACCCAGGACTTAACAAACTCATGTTAGAAAAAGGATTTCATGAACCCAGTCAAAATATGAGAGGTTTCAAGGTTATTCCAGTTACTGAAATACTCTCAAAGGTATGTTCTAAAGGGGTAACTGGTCCATCCCCCAAATTGGACAAACATTGTACACTACACAAAACTAGGCACAGATACCAGGCACTCGGCAAGAGCCTCCAGCTACCTGGTGGAATTGGGGCAATTGAGAAACTGTCAGAGGTTGCTATAGATTGAGAGTTACCCTAAAGGGGTCTGTTCCTTTTTCTAAATGGTGTGAACTGGGGACGCGTTTAAGTGAGGCAATTCTTACCTGCCCTAAAGATCCTTATGCCTGTTCTTTTTCTATTCCTTTAGTCACTTATATTCTCAGATTTTCCCACTAGGTACCATAGCATCAATTCAATAGATACTTGTTAAGTGCCTATTACATGGCAAGCTCAGAGCTATATTATTTATTTGTTCACATTTGCACTAGTGTTGTATTTTGGTAAAGCTAGGAGGGAATTAGAAGACCACAGAGTTAACCTTCTCCCAAATTATCTTCACATCATAATTATGCATTTTCTATAACAAAAAATAGACAAAGATCAAGAAAGTCTTATGATAAACAACATATCATTTCCTTTGTCCATTTATTAATTCCATGATACCTTTAAAAGAACTGTTCTAGACTTAATTGTATCTTAAATACTTGCAATATAAATTTTTAGAAACAAAAAAGTTATGGAAATGCTAATATTAGTAAGCCAGATATTCCTAACATAATGAAGGCCCAGAATTCTATTTTTTTAACAGTAGATAATTTATAATTTTTATTTTACATATTTACAGTAGCAATTTCTAGATACAAACAATTCCCATTACATTTTTTTTAATTTATTTTTTATTTATACATACAAGTTGGGGTACAGGCCAGAGGCGTGGGGTGGCGAGAGTGTTCACCAGAGACAGAGCGGGGAGCAGAACAGGCAGATCAGAAATACACTGCTGAGGGGAGCAGCGGGCGAGGCAGGAGAGGTCTGACGCACCATGTGGGATTCTCCCCGGCCGGGCGTCGTACTTGCGTCGCTGCTGCCAACAGCTCCACAGCGCAGCGCTTAACCGCTGCGCCACCGGGGAGGCCCAATTCCCATTACATTTTAAAGATGCAGAAAGTAGAAATTAGATGATTAAAGTAAATTTGCTTTGTGAAAAGCAGCAGCTATCAGACTCAGCAACTGTAAGTACAACTGAGACAATCTTGGTCTACTTATCCTCCCTAACGTTCACTAAGAAAGCATTTCCCGGGGCGGGCCTCCCTGGTGGTGCAAAGGGTTAGAGCAGCACTGTGGAGCTGTAGGGTGCTGCAGTGTGAGTTCCATGCTCAGCTGGGGAAAATCCCACATGGTATGGCCGACTTCTCCTGCCTCACCTGCTGCTCCCCTCAGCAGTGTATTTCGGTAGGTCTGCCTGTTCTGCTCCCCACTCTGTCTCTCGTGAACCCTCTCATCGCCTCACACCTCTGGCCTGCACCCCAGCTTGTATGCAAAAAAAACGAAATAAATCTTAAAAAAAAAAAAGAAAGAAAGAAAGCATTTCCCTTAAGTCATAGAACTTATAATCCACCATTGGAAACAGGGATCAGTTATTAGAGGGGGAAATCCAGCCTCCCTCAGGTAAAGAAAGTTGTAAATAATGTTTTATTGAAACACAGTAATATGTAATTGTGATTGTGTATAGCTACTTTCACACAACCATGCTATAACTGAGTGGTGGTGATAGAAATAGTAGAGTTTTTCTGGACTGCAAAGCCAAAAACTCTTATTACATGGTCTTTCATTAAGGTCCAGAATTATTAAATGGCTTGTCCAAAGTCTATTGATTACAATTAATTTTCTTTTAATAACTTTTCTGATGGAAGTGGCCTAGTAAATCATTAAACTGTTGGAGTTCACTTGGTATTTCATTTGGATCCATTTGGGGAATTCTATTTATTACATAGATTTCCTTCTCACCTCCCTCCTAAAAACTTTTCTTGGATATCTTTTTAAAATAATGAGAAATGTTGTCATTTTGTTTTTCACTAAGAAGTTTGACATCGTAAAACAATGTTTAATTTCTATCATTGAAATCAAACCTAGTCGGAAAAGATTTAGCAGTACAAGCTGGTTAAACTGATACAAGACAATTGTAAATTAGTATTTGAGTAGGGAATGGTCTATATGTCATGGGGGTATTATCCCTGAGTGATAGAGGTAAATGTACCTTGAAGCTAATTTGAATTCTTCCTCACCCCTGCCATTACTTCAGAGACAATCGGAAATGGCTCTTAGCAAAATAAAACTGCTTTGAAACTTAAGAATATCTAGAGAACTGAGTGGTTGCTGAAGACTAATGATTTATATACACAGTAAAATTACCTACCTGGAGCTATTAAGATAGAAAAAGAAAATGGAACATGACTGTTATCATTACTTTATTATTTTACATTTATATTTTTCTACTTGAGCATAAGAGTTCATAAAACCAAATCAGCTGAACAAAATGCCCACTCTTTTTACCACTAAGGGTGAAGGAAATTAGCTTTTTTTCTAGCTAAATACTTTTCTCTCTTACAGAAGCTCTGAATACATAACATTCTTTTTTTTTTTTTTTTATCTCTATCTCCCTATCAGGGCAGGAGATATATTATGAATTTGCCATTAACATTTTTAGGATTTTCTATAATTTGGTCAATGAAATTGTGTAGATAGATCATTGAATTTGTTGTTTGCCTTTGCTCAGTTTTTTTTAGTCCTTTTTAAATCTCTGTATGTTAGTGACAGTAGGATGTGAATGCATAATTGACAGTGAGAGGAAGTGGTTACAGATTCCATTAATATAAAAAGACAATAAAAATACTTGGGATTGAATATGTTCACTATGTATAGGACTAGAATAAAGATTTCTTCATTCTCTTTTGTAATAAGACTGGAGATTACAGAACTCTCCTTCCACTGACACGAAAGCGGATCAACAGCTCTTACACTGAGCTCCTCACCCCCCAAGTGTAAGCTCATCTTGTTTACTCTTAAGTATCAGGTCAGTTAATCGGTAGCTTTTGAAAGACATATGATAACTGCCCAGATTGCCCCCGCCCCCCCCAAAAATAGACCACAGTTGTGGAAGTAGCAGGAAGTTAGCAGGAAGTAACAGGAGTTAGCAAGAAGTAACAGGAAGTTAGCAGGAAGTAACAGGAAGTTAGCAAGTCTGCTGGGAATCTAGACTCAGCCCCAGACTTTCTCTGTGACTGACTGACTTTATGCCCTATGTCCTCCAAATGTTTTCTGCAAAAGAAGAAAAAATAATGCTTCTCACTGGCTTTACATAATTATTTGAAGGAAAAATGATTGTCTGTGGATAAAAAGTCTCTAAATGTCTGTTATTGTAAGACTTTTCACTTTTTCCCCCTTTATTCTACTCTGATGGTGATAGAGGTTCATTGGGGAAAAACTAGTCTATTGCATTGTTGTTTGCAGTTTAGTGTCTGAGAATAATTCATAACTGAGGATATTTAGAAGGCAAGTTTTCCTTTCTGTGTTTTGAAGTGAATCTCAGATACTATATAGTTTAAAAGGAAAGATATTTTATATATTTTAAGATTCGTTGCCATAACAATAAACATTCCTTTTCTTTTACCTTTTCATTTTTCTTTCTGCTCAGAGTATATGGAATAAGCTCTTTATTCTTAGAAGACAGTATGTTTCTTTAGACTTACAGCTTAATTTGCCATGAAAATACGAAATTTCATCAAGAAATCACTAGATGTTAAAATAACATGTTGAATTCAGTTGGCGTCTACAAGACAATGGACTTAGAAACATTTTTTAAGAGTTATCTCTAATTACATATTTCTTTAGTGAAGTTATACCTGTACATGTGTATACATAATTACACACACATACATGTTTATATATGTATGTATATATATGTGCTCATATATGCACACATTATTTAATTTCCAAGTTTATTTTTAAAGATTGAAATTAAACATAATTTACTCTTTGATTATCTGCTCTGTAACTTCACCCATAAACATCTAAGTCCATTTTTCCAGAAGAAAAGAAAATCCAAGTTAAATTTTCATATGTAAAGTGAATTGGGGCCTCCCTGGTGGCGCAGCGGTTGAGCGCTGCACTGTGGAGCTGTTGGCAGCCCATGGTGCGAGTTCGACGCCTGGCCGGGGAGAATCCCACATGGTGCGGCAGACCTCTCCTGCCTCACCCGCTGCTTCCCTCAGCAGTGTATTTCTGATCTGCCTGTTCTGCTCCTCACTCTGTCTCTGGTGAACCATCTCACCACCCCACGCCTCTGGCCTGTACCCCGGCTTGTATGTATAAATAAATAGATTTAAAAAAAAATAAAATAAAGTGAATTGACATAAACTTTCAGGGCATTTGGAATCAGATTTCACAATCTACTCATGCCCTCTTGGGCTTCCAGTCTGACATCTATTCTCTCTCTTAGGAATTTGAATTTATTCTTTCTCTGCCTGGACTACCTCTCCCCTGATTTTCACATGTACCGCTTCTCACTATTCATACAGATGCTATTATCGAGACCATCCTTTCCTGGCTATACTATCTAACATTACCCTACTCTTCTCTTCATTCACTGTCACATGATCTTGACTTATTTTATTCATAATATAACAGCTACCTATAAACTAAACTTAAGCAAAAAAAAAAACCAAAAACATAGATTTTATAGGTACCAGTAAATAGCTGCTGAATGCATGATTGTTGGGGGTCATCTTAAAAGTAAGAAAGAACAGTGACCAGCAATCAAAAAAGATAAATTCATGCCTTCCCAGCAACATGTATCGAGCTGGAAGGGATTATACTCAGTGAAGTGAGTCAGAAGAAAAATAAAAATACAAAATGATTTCACTCTTAGGGGGAATATAGGGAAACTGAAGAGATCATAGGATCTTCAAAAAAATCGAGTATGTGAATGAAACTTAGTTTACATTAATCTTTCAAATATTGCTTATCTGTTCAATTCCATAGTAGAAATATAAAAAAAAGGAGACAAATTAAAATTCCATTTCATGACAAAATATTTGAATACATGCTATATCATTAAAATAGACTTGGGACATTATAAAAGAACAGGACAAAAACATTATCCACAAACACTGACTATAGTGAAACATTATGTGTAAATGTGACTTTATGTGTAAAGTATATATACAACAGTCAGGCATAGGTGTCAACGCATGTTAGTTTTTGTTTCTCTTTTCAAATGCAACTTTATTGATCTGGACTGTTTGCAGGGTTATTAAAAAACAATATATATAATAAATTGGTTGGTGGTTAGTGTTTATTTATTCATATCCACTCAAGTTTGGTGTTTTCCTTAGGCCTAAGCAGCCTGCTTACACAATACTTGCACAGAGAGTGGTCCAGAAGATATGTGAACAGTCTCATTGAAGCTGGCATTGGAGAGAATGCCAGCCAGGTTTTCATACATGTGATCACACTCCAGAGACTGTTTGATTTTTTTCCCTCATAAATCACTTGATAAAATATATTATGTAGACCAACGTACGAAATAATGCAAACTGGGAGAAGCTCTGTGGGGGATAGCAAGGAAAAGTATTGCTTTGAGATACAGTTAGAGATAGAGAAAGGGAACTTAGTGACTGTTGGGATATGATGAAATAAAGGAGAAGGAAGAATCAAGATTGAAACTTATTTCTGATTTAGGCACAAAAGTGGTTAGTAATACCATTCACTGTGAGGAAGAAACAAGATAAAGACAAATTCAGAAATGATGAGCTCACTTGGAAAAATCTGTATAGAAAAAGAAGAGAACAAAAATAATATCTTGATTCACTTTAAAAGTTAAGGAATGTCAAGAGTAAGAGTAGCCATTAACTTAAAAAAAAATTGTTTGAGAAAGTTGGAAGCAAAATCAAGAAAAAGCTGAGTCTTCAAAGCCAAGAGGACAAAGTATCAAGACAGATATTGTATCCCCAGTGCAACAGAGCACTGATACGTTGTCCAAAAAATGGGATAATCGCTAAAACTGCTCATTCTAAGGATAGCGATACATTTACAAATATTCAACCAGTAGCGACCTGCTTACAATTATAATTCAATACAATTCACATCGTAAGTTCAATAAGATTTTAAAACATGGGGTAGAAGAAAAGTTTAAGGGCCTCCCCGGTGGCACAACAGTTTAAGCACAGCACTGTGGAGCTGTCGGCAGCTGCAGTGCGAGTTCAGATGCCTGGCCAGGGAGATTCCCACATGGCGCAGCAGACCTCTCCTGTCTCACCTGCTGCTCCCCTCAGCAGTGTACTTCAGTACATCTGCCTGTCCTGCTCCCCACTCTGTCTTTGGTGAACCTTTTCACCATTCTGTACCTCTGGCCTGCACCCCAGCTTGTATGCATAAATAAATCTCTAAAAAAAAAAAAAAGTTTAAGGCTTTTTGAACAGACCCAATAACCAATTACATGATCTTTCCATACATATTAAATGACTTAATTATTGTATAAGTGAGGGACCAGAGAGGCTAGAATGTAGGGAGGTAGAAAAATGGGGGTTATTCAGAGAAGGGGGAAGACAGAGAGAGCATTTCAGAAAACTCAGGTAAGAATGGAGGCGTCACAATGTAACAAAAGGGGGGGGGTGTTTTCTTCTTCCTTTAACTGAACTTGCAGAGATTTGAAAAGTGACTTATTCATGACTTTTAATGGAGATTTCAGAAAAGGAGATAACATCTCTCACTGCAAATAACATTTGCCTTTGGAATTTTCTCAGGTTTTCTTAGGTTCATGAATTGTTGATAGACTATCAACGTTGTAGGACTAGTCTCTCCCAAAATGTTCAGAAAAGCTTTTTCTGGGAGGTCCAGAGTCGGCCTGTTCTAATATGTGTCAGTGTGATATATGGAATCAAGGTCACTCTGTGAGTGGGAAGACCGAGGGGCACCCCAGCACCCCCAAACTTGCACATTAAATGGGTCCTGCTATTTACCACCAAAAACACAGCATGGAAATGTAGCAAAGTCAGCCGTTCACATGAGAGTAGCAGAGAACCTAACAAAATAGAAAAGAAAGTCCGCAAAAAAAAGAGTGAGCTGTGGAAATTCATGATAGGGAAATAAAAAAGAATCTTCTTTAATTTTATTAGTTTGTGGACCTCTGTAATGGAGGAAGTTGCAGGATTAGAATAAAAGCAGCAGTCAATTCTAGGCACTGTGCAGATCCTTTAGGATTCGTATTCTTATCTAAGACCCTTGAGGACTATGGTGGCAGGACAGCTTCTGTGAGGGGTGACCTTTGGCAACTTAAGAATTAAAATGTCCTGGACTTCTCGGTGGCGCAGTGGGTTAAAGCGCGGCACTGTGGAGCTGTCGGCAGCTGCGACGCGAATTCAACGCCTGGCTGGGGAGATTCCCACATGGCACAGCACACCTCTCCTGCTTCGCTCGCTGATCTACTCAAGCAGTGTATTTCTGTCGATCTGCCTGTTCTGCTCCCCACTCTGTCTCTGGTGAATCCTATCACCGCCCCATGCCTCTGGCCTGCACCCCAGCTTGTATGCATAAAATAAAATCAAAACTTTAAAAAAAAAATTAAAATGTCCTGGGTGAGGTTGGGCAGGGACCAGGGAGTTTGGGGGAGTTTATTCTGTTCATGTTTTGTCATTCAGAAGAAAAACAAACTGGTCTAAATATATGCACTCAGGTAGTGTCTTAATGCAGTCCTTCATAACAGAGCATGCCAGTCTGGTTGCTCACATTGATATCAGGGATAGTCTTTAAGATTAAATTGTTAGAACCCTCTCTCCCCATGTGGAAATTTAGAAAGGTTTGTTTGCCTTATTATGAAAGGGATATTATTCATTTATTTTGTAGTTTAATGTTTCTCTTCTTTTGTTTATTATATAATGGAAGCCTAAGGAGGAACTTTTTTCAGTGACATTAAAAATTCCCTTAGGAACTGTTTCTCTTATGCCTTTCATCATAAGACATTTGACATAAAGAAAGTCATCAGTCCCTTTTTTCCCTTTAGAACAACTTTTCTTTTAGAAAAACCTTAACTTGGGACCTCTCTGGTGGCCAAGGGATTAAAGTCACAGTGCTTTCAAGCTATCCCAGTCACTGAGGCATGAGTTCAATCCCCGGCCAGGGAGCTGACCCACATGGCACAGCAAACCTCTCCTGTATCACCCGCTGCTCCCCTCAGCAGTGTATTTCAGTAGATCTGCCTGTTCTGCTCCCCACCCTGTCTCTGGTAGATCCTCTCACCTCCCCACCCTGCAACTCTGGCTTACACCCCAATTCTTGTATGCATAAATAAATAAATCTTTTTTTTAACAAGCATGTGTTATTTTCTAGCCCTTTTTATTTCTACTGAACTTCTGTGCTTCTAATCTAATATCAAATTACAT
>PVIJ01005959.1:60056-97554 GCA_004024925.1 Scalopus aquaticus | reverse complement strand
CGGCGAGAGGGTTCACCAGAGACAGAGCGGGGAGCAGAACAGGCAGATTGGAAATACACTGCTGAGGGGAGCAGCGGGCGAGGCAGGAGAGGTCTGCCGCGCCATGTGGGATTCTCCCCGGCCGGGCGTCGAACTCTCGTCGCCGCTGCCAACAGCTCCACAGCGCGGCACTTAACTGCTGCGCCACCGGGGAGGCCCCAGGACTCACATTCTCTTAAGACATTTCTCTTTTCTCCTAAAAGTCCCTGGAAGAACTGCAGCTAGTTAACTTCTAAACCAGACCCAGCGATATTATGCACATAGAAGCTAGTAACTAGGGGATAACTTAGCTTCCTTATGCTTCATTTCTTTTTTTTTTTTAAAGATTTATTTATTTTTGCATACAAGTTAGGGTACAGCCAGAGGCGTGGGGCGGCGAGAGGGTTCACCAGAGACAGAGTGGGGAGCAGAACAGGCAGATGGATGGATGGAAAGACACTGCTGAGGGGAGCAGTGGGCAAGGCAGGAGAGGTCTGCCGCGCCATGTGGGAATCTCCCCGGCGGGGCCTCGAACTTGCGTCACCGCTGCTGACAGCTCCACAGCGCAGTGCCCAACCACTGCACTACCAGGGAGGCCCTCGCTTCATTTCTTGACACCAGTAGAATGCATACAAAGCTTACTTCATCAGGTTTTATGAAAATTAAGTGATAATACACAGTGTTTTGAATCATACGTGGCCAGGTCGTTGTTGCTGAGACTGTCCTTGTGTTCTCCTGTCAGCAGTCAGCCTGTCTGATAGACACTTCGATGGCGGACCCAGACCCTAAATGATGGGGGTTCTGGGGGAGAATGGAGTAGAGGCAAAACCTGGGATTTTTTTTCATCCCAGCTCTGTTAGTGACCATTGTGTGACCTAGAGAAAGTCTCCATGTCTTCCCCATGCTCCAGCACTATTGAAATGCTTCCATTTCCTAAAACAGGCTACTCTGTCACTCCACGCCTTCATGGATGCCTGTACCTCAGTGCAGTGTCCTTCTCTGTCGCACTTGGTTTATACCTTTCTCCTCGACGATGAAAAGTCTCCTGATCCATTGCATTCAGGTCAGGGCGCCCCTGCAACTCTGGGGTATCCCACTTCACTAGGAGACAGCATCAAGTGCCCGCCTGTCTCCCCTGGACTGTCGCCCCCTTGAGAGTGGCGCCTCCACTTGGCATCCAGATCATGGTCCTGCCCAGTGAGCATGAGCTAGGTGGACGCATGAATGAAAGAATGAGAGAGAACAAGTTCCGCCCTGCCCCCGTGACAGCTCGTGAGTGGAGGAAAATGAAAGCATGTGCGCAAGACTTTCAGGAGAAGAGAGTGCGCTGTAGTAACTTAATTCTAAGTTTGTGTGAATCACGGTGTACTTTTAGTACCAATATTTAGTTGGTTTCTTAGATACCAAGATTCATAAGTTTCAGTTAAACAAATCTATTGTTGGTACTACCCGTGTAATAGGGGACCATTTTGTCTTAGAAGTGGGCCTGGGACAGGCTTTATGTGGGCCACAGGCTGTGATGTTTGAAATTCTGTGAGTAAAAGAACTTTTCACTACAAAATAAAAGATGAGACTCTGAAGGCCAGTGCCCAGGGGGTGACCCTGTGACCTCGCTTCACCTGGGATATGAGTGGGTGATTGCAGATCCCTGCCGGAGAGGCTGGAGAAGGGAAGGGAAAGGGTTCCGAAAAGTAGAGGTGGGGAGAGAGAAAGAAAGGGGGCCCCGGGACACAGAAAAACACATTATCTAATCCCAGTTATCGTGGAGGCAGCACAGCCAAAGGGCAAGGGCGTCTGAGTCTGACAAGCCTGAGTTTGGATTCCAGCCTCGTGTTTAGGTCTTTGTGCATTTCACGAGCCTCTCACTGGAGAGTATGGTTCTCTGTAGCAGCGCTTGAACTCTGGCCCAGGATGAAACAAGCCTGTCTTTGGCATTAGGACATTAGGCCTGTTTTTCTTTTAGAAAATGTTCTTTGTTGGGGGTAGGAGTACGGCGCGGGAGGCAGTAGAGAGGAGTATGTTTAACAGAAATAGTCATGCCCAATGGCAGAGCGGCAGCATGGCCTAGAGGTTGGTGTGAGATCATGTCCGCGAACCTGCCTGGTCAAACAGACAGCACTAGAAAGCTAGAGAGATGTGTATATTAACACCACGCATATATGGGAGCGTCCCACTGCAGCTGCCTTTGCCATTAGAGCGATTCACTGCAGATGTATTATTCACCTCTACAGGTTCAGCCCAGGAGTTGTGTAGGCTCATTTTTCACTTTCCTTTGACCCTTGTGACCCTTGCATATCTCCCCAAATGAGCCACCTGCTATATCTTGGTACAGGGGTAGAGATGCGGGATGAAGTAATGAGACTGCAAGGCCTTTCTACACCTTTGGGCTGCTCTAAAGGGAAATAGAGGAATACTGCAAAGCCACAAATCTGAGCTTTCAGCTCATAAATATGTAAGCTCCTTGCTTAGGTAATAAGCTCCTTGACAGCCAAAACTGCCATGTGCACGTTCTCTTCGGCTGAACATAAAGTTCCAGTTGCCAGACTGTCCCTGGATTCTGGGGACTAAAAGCTGGTGAGTGGTGAGTAGGGCGGGGGGAACTAACTGGGCTGATTGCTCTTAAAGGTCTCTGGCTGCTCTCCAAGGCTGCGCGGCCCCCACCCCACTATCAGGGGGCTTTCTCTGTATTTTGATTACTAGACATAGGCAAAAATTTTGCGTATGGCACTTAGGATAGGAAAAGGGTTGAATATGAATATATAAATGGAGACAGGAAAAACAGTTTCCAGCATTTAGCTTTCGGCAAGAGTGACAAAATCTGTACACATTTCGGTCTCTTTTGGATTGTGCTTAAAATTTTACTGGGAGTGTAATTAAAATCAAATCAACAATATACTGCATATGTAATTTTAAAATACATGCCTGTAGATAAAATTTATGTTAGAAAGCAGATATTTGGTACACATTTATTGAGCACCTATTATGTTACCAGTATTATCTAAAGTTTTGGGGATTCAAAAGTGAATCAAAGAGAGGTGGTTAATATGCAAATTAATTCTATTGTAGTGATCTGTGATAAGCTGCAAAGTAGCTCTGTAAGTGAAATACTATCACAACATGTTTAAGAAAAGAATAATCTCTCCTCTAGGTGGTAAGGGAGGAGTCACATGAGTTAAAACTGGGTCTAGGGACTGTTTTAAGGCACAGGCTGGGAAGGGAGGGCATTTTAGACAGAAGAATTGGCATGAATCTGTTTATTGACAGAGCATAAAAGTATATGGGTATAATGTAATTATATTCATATTACATGATGATTAAATCTAAATATTTTTCAGATTCTTAAAATAGGCAATAATGAGCAATAGCTCACAATAAAGTTATGATGATGTTAACAATGAATAAAGAGCTGTATCACATAATGTTCAAGATCATGTCACATTTTTACAGCTGATTGGAAATAATATGTCTGTCAAGGATAAAGTAAAGGAAATAGAAATGGACCCGCACTGTGTTTAGAACATTGGTTCTGTGACTGAGTGGGTAGATAGTCTTAGGACTGATTCTTAACTCATGACATCTATATATCCATTTTGTAAGAGCATCGCTTAAAAATGACAGAGAACAAGAGATTGGGTCCAAACAGTTTAATTTCAGTTAAAAAGCCAGAAGTCTCTAGAGACTACCTATAATAAAAATAAGCGATTTTATAGCACCTTGCAGATAATTCAGTGTTTTTATGGTTGTAGCATTCCACTTGGTTTGCTAGCATTCCATTAACTGGTTACTTTATCGAGGTGAACTCCAAAAATTCAGAGTAGTGGCAAAAGATAAATGAGCCTTTCTAAAACTCCAGAGAATGGTGGAATAAGGTTGTGGATGCTTTCAGTAGGAAGTCAGAGCGTCACAATGGTTCTAGAAGCAATAGTATTTTAGAGCTGGGAGAGTTCTTAGAGGTAATATTCTTTGTTACCTTCAAATCTTTGAAGACTGACATTCTGGTAAGAAAACTATGCTGACTCTGGGAACAGAGTTAGTGAGAACTGCCACATTTTTACACACTTACTCTGGGATCCATTTATGCATTACTTGTTCTTTTATTCAACAAATGTTCATAAAGTTCTTGTAACATTGGCTACATATCTGAATGACAATGGCTGTCCTCTCCAGAAGTTCTGAGTTTTATAAGAAAATATATACATGTAGGTAAAGAATATAAATAGGAAGTTACTTTGAAAACAGAATGAAAGAGAACAGTTAAAATTCAGAAAATGAAAAATGATTTTCAAGTGAAATGAATATGCCCTTTGCAATACTAGACAATTTGCAATACTAACTCGGGCTTATACAGCAATATTGGTTTTATTTAAGAAGTTTTGAGCATCAAACAAGGGGAGAAAGTTAGGTGAAATTAAGTGTTTGGCTTAATCTGTGTTTCGGAAGAAATGCAGATCAGGATTAGAAATGAAGTCTTGAATTGTCATTTGTTGGTAACCTAATGAGAACATATTGTCCAAGTGCAAGAACATTATTGATTTAATTACTTTAAAATATAATTTTGAAAAATATCCATTTTTAAGAAAGAAATAAAAGATTTATCAGTTAGGCACCCCTCCCATGGTGATTACTGCCCCAGGAATGAGCCAAGGAAGTGTGGGCTTTGAGCCCCCTCTGGAGGAAAGAAGCAAACCCTTCCCTGCCGGTCTGCCAACAAATGGTTTCTTTTCTAAAGGTCAGAAATGGACAAAGAAATCATCTAATCAAATTGACTTTTGGAATTAACCTTATGAAGCAGAAGTATAGCCTTTAACTTATGGAGCATCCAGTGAGGAGATCAGCTTCAATAGGCAACTTCAAAAACATCTGTCCGCCAAAGGCTTGGTGAGACAAATGTTGGACACAGACTAATAATGATGTTGGGAAAAGATTCTAGTGAATGCAGTAACTTTTTATTTTCTGACATAATAGCCCGCAAACCCCCACACTACAGTATATCTTATGAATTATCATTTAAGAAGCTAGCAAACCTTTAATAAATAGCTATTCACACATTCACTTAGTAAGTTTTTATTGAGTACCTACTGTGCTCTAAGTGGCATTCTTAACAATAAATCAAACAAATGAAAGCCCTTGCCCACATGAGGCTCACTCACATTGGAATCGGAGACATGAAACACCATCTTCAGGCACATGCCTTCCCATGGCTGACCCTGCAGGATGAGTGAGGGGATGGGTGAGTGTGGCCACAGGAAAGCACAGATACTGGGGGACCTGGAAACTATCAGTTAGACTGTACCCTCCAAAATAGAAATGAATCACTCTCCCAACAGGTGACGAAGAACCTATTAATATAACCTGACAGGCTTGTTTTCGAAGATATTTGGAAGCTTAAATATATCCAAATAAACCCCAAAGCATACCTTGCAGAAACTTTGAGCCAGGAAAAATCTTTAAATAAAAGTAGCCTTCAACTTGACTAATATTTCCAGACTCTTTTATTGATGGTAAGCACGGGAGGGTGACAGGGGTGGTGCTGTCAGGAAGACAGGCAGCTGGCTTCCTTCTCCAGTCAGTGATGTTGGACCAAATCCATGTATCCATCCACGGTTATGTTGTGCCCATGTGGAGCAGTGAGTGTTATGAGCACAGTTGTAGGAAAGATAGACATGGCACCTGCATTTATGAAACTGGCAGTCCTTTAAGGAAGACACGAGTAATAAGAAGCAATATGACAAGTCATCCTTCGGACCTATTCCTCATCTTGACCAGGGACACATTGGCCTGTGCCTGGCAGGGTGAGAGATATGGCAGTCAGCTTCCATCAGCCTCTCTGCACCAGACAACTTATTTCCAGTGCATTGAGGAAAGGAATATGAATATACACAATACAAATCGTGGGCCAGTTTGCACTATACTGTTAGTTTTAGTCACATAGCATTTTGGTTTTGCATATATTTTTACTTTGCACATCTGCTCTCTAAATGTCACAGAATGCCACGTTAAAGGGTCTTGGTGAGGGTGTCCTGTCCTTGTATATTCTGGCATGGGGATACACTCAGAGGAATAACGGCCAAGTAGGTAATTGCTGCCAACACAAAAAGGCTTCAGATACTTAGTTGACACGAGAATCAAGTTTTCGTTGGTGGTTTCAGACAAGCAACTGCACTGACTGAGACTTTCCTGACATCTGATTTAAGACTGCAGAAGACCCCCAATTATCAGCTCAAGTTGAGAATGTCCTCTTTTTCTAAGCTTTCCTAGCTATAGGTAGGACCTTCCAAGCCAATAACACAAATAAAATCAATATTCAAAATGTTTAGAACTATAAATACTTCCAAGTCAATATCATAAAGTCCATCACAATATTGCCCAGGTGGGCAATGTCCAGAGTTGACTCAGATATATCAGGGATTAAAGCAAACACATCTCTTTCACTTTGCTTTTTGATTTATATTTTAAAGATTTTATGGGAAGGAATCTCTAAAAAGAAACACTTAACATATAGTTTACACATTGATATGTTATTATAACAATAATAAGAGCAAGTAAACTTGCCTGCTGGGTGTTTCCTATGGAGCAGAAAATTGTCTCTTTCACGCACACACATGCTCACATGCACGTATGCACATATATACACATTCATTTATTCTTACAACAATGCCATGAGGTAGCCACTCATATCTGTTTTATAGCTGAGGAAACTGTGGCACAGAAACGGCAAGGAGCTTGACCAAGGTTGCAGAGCTGAGAGTGGCAAAGAGATTTGAACTCAGACAATTTAGCTCCATAGACCGTACTCCTGATGCTTTCCCTTTTCTTCCTCTTGAGGGAAATCTGAAATACAAGTACTATCAAACTAAATAAATATTTGCTGAAGCCTTCCTTTACATAACTCTTTTCTCCACCCACATTTTATTGTAGATTCCTTGAGACCTGTTGAAAACAAGGGCATGAAAATGCCCTTGAGGAATTTGCTAGCCTATATTGAGTAACAGAGTATTCGTCATCTAATAGTCTAGAGTCACAGGCAATATTTAACGAATGTTAAATGCACCTACTGAACTACCTTTGAAAGAACTGCAAGAATTGACTAATACATTGTTATTATATAGTCTGATATTGAACATGAGCTCCTTAGTAACCTTGATTAAAGTGTGAGGAAAAAATTACCTCTAAGGCCAATGAAAATCAGAATATCACATATAACATTTAACTTTAAGGAACTTACAAAATTAAATATTTATAAAATAAATTATATATGTATATACTTGAAATCAGAAGAGAGAGGGATAACCAGTTCTTGGACCAAGTTGGTTATTGCACTGCACATTAATTAGTTTCTTGATTTTATGGCAACTAAGGCAAATGGATCAAAAGGAGATGTGTGCCTATCATTGTAAGGGCCCTTTCCCATGCATTATGCCCTCGAACTTTACAACGTGGCCTTGCAGTGGGTGTTATAGCTTCATCCACATCCAAGAAAATGGCAAAGCCATGATTTGGACCAAGAAAACCCTGACCCCAAAGCCAACATTTTTTTTCTTTTGAGTAATATTATTCTTACCAATAAAGTGACACAGATTTGTCTGGTGACTCCTAGTCTTTCTTGAAGATTTTTTTTTTAGTGGATCCTTACATAAAGAACATTTGATAATAGCATATCAAACTATAGGTAGAATGAGCTCAATCTTTTGAGAAATAAAATGAATAAATGAATGTGTGGCTAATAAGAGGAAAGATATCTTTTTTTAATAAGCTATAGGAGTTTTATATGCTATAGAAATGTTTTTATGGATGCTTTTATATCAGCTTCTAAAACAAAACCCACATCAACATATCACAACTCAGTATAAAACATTTAGGTAAAGGCCTAAAAATAGAATATATTTTTGTTTCATGGTTTACTAGCTCAAAATAATAATGTAGACCACTTTATCTTTACTTCTTCAACCCCTATTTTCTTCTCAAGTCATCATTAAAATGTACACCATTTCTGCTGTGGTTCTGTTCAAAGACAATGAAGAATTCATTAATTCTAATACAATGAATAGTTTTCATTCTGTTTTGGTTTTGGTCTCTTATTAGCATTTGACAGTGTGGACCATTCTTACCTCTCTGGCTGCTCCTTTTCACTCTCCTTTGCTATCTCTTTTTCCATCTACTCATTAAAACTTCATGTTTTCCTAATTCTATGATAGGACACTTTCTGTTCTTCGTATTCTATTTCTCTGTTCTATACCTTCTTAGGCCATTATTATTATTTTAGTTGCCATCTTCAAATATCCAAATTTTATAGAGAATATCCAAATTTAATATCCAGATCCTATAAAGAAGATCTAAATCAATACTGTATTGATGTATATCTTAAAAATAAGTGGTTTCTGTAGGGAGTCAAACATTGGTGTAGCAAAAATATATTCTAACCATTTCTTGTTAGTTAGTCATTAGGTGTCACTTCTGGGTGTCTTTAAATGCAGCAAATGACTCTTTGCTTTGTTATTAGTGATTTGTTTGAGTAGAAGGAAAGCACTGAATTGTGAACACAAAGTGTTTGTACCCACTTTCAATTGAATATCATTCATAAGGATATCATCTTTGAAATTGTAGTAGAAACAATTTGAAATAAGTTTCAACTTACAAAAACTCAAATTACAAGCAATTTGTAAAAGCATATATCTGTTGTGTAAACATTGGAATCTGCATGAAAAGATAATTGATTGATTGACTGATTGATTGACTGATTATATATCATGAATTACATTCTGTTCAACTGCACATAAATATTTGGCAACCTGATACAGAAAATATGTTTTTCTTCTGTTCACATAATCTGTTCCTAGGAACTCTATCAATATGTATTGTTTTTGTAATATCAGACCTGGACATTTTGTTCTTAGCCCAAGAATTTTGTGCCAGAAAACTGTAGTTATAATTAGTAGTGTGTTAATGAAGTCGAGATAGTACTTTAAATCTATGTGACCACTTAAAACAATGCAATCATGCACTAAGTTATACAAAAGTGACAATCAATAAACTTAGGATTCTAATAAGTAGAAGCAGCCACAGCATAAAGCTTCTACCCTCACTGGTCGCAGCTCTCCCCAACCTAATGATAACTGTCCTCTGATGTGAAAATTGGCTAGACATGTGGTGTGATATGAACAGGTTCCTTCCTAGAGTTAACCAGGAAATTGAACTCTATCTTTATTTTGATAAATCTCTTAACTGCATATAATTTCCTTCCTTTCTTTATAACAGTGCCTAATTATTTGATCATTCTTTTCAACAATACTTATTAACTACAAGACAAAAAAGTAACGATGAAGAATGTAACCAAGATTTGAATTGAGAGAGATGGATTACTGGAAAAGAATCCTCTGGGCGATCTTTTTAATTTCTATATTGTGCTTCCTGCCTTCTCCCTCCCTGCCCAAACCACACACATGCACACATGTGCATGCACAGCCCCAATACCACCCAGCACAGCATAAGCTAGAATAAATTGCAGTAGTGGGATGGGAGGCATGGAGGCCGTCTGTTCTCAGCACTAAAGTCCACGTCCTGTCAGTGGAGAGGTGCGAGCCGGACCTACCTCCTGTCCCCCTCCTTCATAGCATAATTTCCCTGCACCTTAGAAATAGTCAAATAAGCCAGTACAGCAAGTTCTAAAATATCGTCATTTTGCTTTTAGTGAGGAGGAAAAAAATCACTGATTGGGGCCACTGTGTGGAGTTTGTGCATTCTCCCCCTGTCTGCCTGGGTTTTCTCCAGGTACTACGGGTTCTTCCCACACCCCAAAGACATGCCCTTGAGTTTCCTTGGCGTGAGGTGTGCGTGAGATTCCTTGATTGTCACAGCTGTTCCAGGGTTAGCGTCTGTGCGTGTGCATGTGCACATGCGCCTTGTGCTGGACGGGCATCCTATTCAGGGTTGGTGCCCTCGTGCCCTGAGCTCCCAGGAGCTCTCCATCGTCTCTTGACCTGAACTGATAGAAGTGGATTGGAAAATGAACAAATATTAAATAATTGTTTAATGTTGAGGTGTTTGGGGTCTTTATTTAGAAGTTTGGTGATGTTTTTGTGACCAGAAACCTGCAGTAGGAATTTGACTCTTTTCTGTGGCAAATTTGGTTTCGTTTATGTCATTTTGCCTAAAGTTGCAGTTTCCAAGAACCTTTTGATGACATTCAGTGAGGACTTACTGTATGTGCAGCAGATAGTTAAGTAAACCTCTCTGTTAGTGCCTTTGATGCTAAAGTTGCAAAAGAAATTGCCCCTGTAGACTCAATAGTCCTTTCATCCTTTATCTTGCTCCAGAGAAATCTCTCATCTATATTGTCTGCTCCATGGAGATTGCTTCTCTACTTTATAGAAAACAAAGTTGCTTTCTTCTTTTGCTTTGGGGCTTTGAAGATGCCTGTGAGGAGTGCACCTGATTACAGTGTGATTGTGACAAGCCTTTCAGCCATCTGCATATGCCCCATCCCAAGTGGCCCAGCAGGAGAGTAGAAAGGGGAAGAAGGGATGTAAGTTACTGCCCCTTCCCTCCAATGGGGCTGTTGAGGTTCCTGTATACTCAAGACTGCCCAATCTGGAACAGTCTACTTTGCAGCAAACTCAAGAGCAGGTACTCTTAAGCCACTGCTGTGTGTGGTTCATATTCTTGTTTTCTTTTTTTAATTGAAGTAAGTTGCATTATAACGTTATATAAGTTTCAGGTGTTCATCATTAAACAATATGTGTATGTACTCTATTAAGATCACCACTAAATTCAAATCTATTCTTCACTATAATGCAGTCTTATAATGCAGATTGTTGTTTGAAATAACTTATTTAAAGATTTCTTCAGATTACAAGTATAGTAAATAATTTGTTAAATAAAAAAGTTGCTGCGAAAGAGGAAAAAAGAAACTTCTTCCTTTAGCAAACGAAACCAATGGTTATATTCAAATTTAATTAACCAAGAAGTCCCCAAACCACAGAGCAAGTCACCCAGCATTGACAATTAATTAGTTTTGCTCTGAAAGAGCTACAGGTATTGAGCAAAGAATTATGAATTAAAGACTTTATTTTCTCTGTCAGCGCTGTCCATTTCCAGCTATCACACCTTAATAGCAGTTTGCTGCTTCAGGCAACAAACTATATCTGAAGTGTGTAATTTCATGTCAGTTTTTAATTTCATATGATCAAAATATGGGGAAAGTGAGAAAAAAGCACTATTTCTTTTAAAATAAAGTCATTAAAAGTGAACCACACAATTGCTTTTCAGTTTCTTATGCTTTTCAAAAGCATTTTCTACCAAACAGCTAAGGAAGCTAAATGTTAAGGAGAACTCCTGAGGAATTAGTGAGCACCCTTTGCTTTTAAATGGGCTATCTGTTTGTGGCAGACCATGAAGTTTCTTTAATTTAACATTACATTAGCATATGGATAAATGATTTAACTAGAAACTGCTGGAGTTAGCATCTAAAAGGCAACATCAACATCCTGTAATGAAAAGAACATTCGATTCATTAGATTATTGAAATCAAATTTATCTGGAATATGCTTGTTCCTTCAATGACTCTTAATTTTAGTTAGATAATCTTTGCACTATAGAAGATATGCACACATATATTATGGACAGTTTTTTCTCAGAAGAAAAATCAGACACTGGTGTTCCACAGGAATGGATTTTAATTGGTCTGTGATTGTCTTTTTCTCTGTCTGTATTGATAGGTCACTGAAATAACTGATTGTAGATACATGATTTCATCAATTCTATTCATTAAGACCAGCCATTCTCAATTATTCATGTTTGTGAAAGAGAGCAGTATTGTCAACCAACTAAATTCATGTATATCTACCTTTGGAATAGATGTCTAAATTTTACTTACATTTATATGAATCTGGTATCTTAGGTGTTTATAATTCTTTTAATTTATGTATTGGATTCAGTTTGCAAATGTGATATCTGTCGCCCCAAAAGGGTTCAGATAGGCTTTATCCAAGATGTTCAGAGTAGGTCTTTTCTAATACATGCCACCTTGGTATGTGGAACTAAGGTCAATTGAGGTTTTGTTGGCCTCCAGAGAAATTCTTACCATTACTTAAAGAATGAAGAATACCTAGATTTAGGGAAATCTCCAGAAACAACCTTTTTATCAGAGAAACCTATCTTAAGGCAGGGAAACACCCAGAGACAAAGTTTTGTTATATGAAGTTATTCCCTCCTGGTCGTGTGAAACCCTCTACCTCCCTCCATGATGCTTCAGATCCTTTAGCACAGGATATAAACCCCTTGGTTTACCCATTTACTTTAGAATTTATAGCTGTGTAAATCCTCTCTATGTTATTAGCTTTCGGGATTTTTTTCTTTCTGTTTATCTATCTGATGTTAATTTGTCTAATCTCAGAAAAACTCAGAGGTTTGGGGGAATTTCCCGCTTTGCCCCAACACAAGCATGGGACTCCAAGTAAGTTAGAAGCTATCAGTTCCCCTGGTACTAAGCAGGTTTGTGCTAGTTAGCTCAGGCCCTGCAGGAGGCAAGGAGCATCTTATTAGAAGGGATTAATGACCACAAGGTTAATTAGCACAGGGGAAAAAGTACAAGCAAAAAGAAAGCTAGGGAGCTCAGTCCAGGTTGAAGCAGATGTGAAGGAGGCAAGCAGAAGTCAAAATGCAGGAAATCAGGTTAAGAGTCTGGGAAGATAGAGAGCCAGGGCTGGGCACAGGCTACATAAAAAGGGACCAGGGAGAATTGGTAGGGGACTATGGCAAGTCATCAAATCCAGGTGTTTTTTTCCTTTCTGGGCATTGTCCAAGACATCTGTAGTTAACAGACCTCGAGCAGAATGCCCTGCGCACAGACCTCCAGATTTCTATGCTCATTATGGTTTTTCATTCCTGATAAAGTTCTTAGGAGTATATATTGGCAGGTTGGCGCCTACCCCTCCAGTACATAATTGACTTAATGATTTCTGCAGATTTCATCTATAGTAAAAAAAAAAAAAAATAGGAGTAAATGAGTAAGGAAGCATAGCTCTGAAGGTCTTATATGAAGAGAAATAATGATGCAGCAGTAATGAAGAAGAGCCAAAGAATCAGAAGGTAAAGTATATATGATATCAAAGGCAGTTTATAAATTGGTAAAATGTCCCTTGAGACTTTTCTGTTATACATGAATTGAGGATAAATGTTGAGTTATTCCACATTCCAATGTCCTGAGAGAGTAGGGCACCCTCTCTTTAAAATATGAAAGATTTATGAGGCTTGAAGCAAGTTGCATCTTCCTGAGCTCATTCAGTCGTGTTTCTAATGAACATTTTCCTTAAAATCTTGAGCTAAACCTTGTTGTCTCAACAATATTCATGTCTGACTTACCAGGTTTGTTGGACAAAGAGAAATAAAAAAGCATAATAAGAAAGTCTGTGTGTCCTCAGATTGCGAATAGAGTGTGGCACCAACTTGTCTTATTCTGAACAAAATTAAGTTAATCAGGACAGAGGTCCCTAAACTCTTGTAGGCCTGGAACCCAACATCTTGCAGATGGCATCTTAACCCTTAGCAAAGGTGCTCCATCAGCGTCTTCATCACATGAACTATTAAAAGAAGCCATGGAGATGGGCCACGATGCCTGGAACCCCAATACCAGGCATCCTGGGGGAGCAGAGCTTGGGGGACAGCAGCATTCTGAGCAGCTGCTGTATAGTGAATTGAGAGGGCTTAACCTCTGTTAAGACGAATGGAATCGCGTCCTTAAAATGCTCCAAATCCCAAAAGGCATTGGGCAGCTTACCTGAGAAAGAGCCACAGAGAGACAAGAGCAGGTGCTGGATCGGGGTGGAGGCGGAGAAGTTTCCGAGCTTCCCAGCAGAGGCCCTGCAAGGCGTCTGTCTGCCACTGAGAGTGTTTGTTTGGTGTCTCTACAATCCACGTTTCCACAGCCAGGAAATAACAAATTCCTATTTTGTTCTTCTGTTTAGTCTTCCTTGCCAACAGCTAATTCTTTTATTAAATATCTTCTACTTTATTTGGGCACAATATAAAAGTGTTTCTATTTCCACACAAGAAACTTGGCTGCACAGACACTTTCATAAGTAGGTATTCTAAGCAAAGGAAAAGCTTTACTTTGAGTAGCTTTTGTAGAAAAACTGGTTTATGAATGGGCTCCTTTTCTCCTTTTGTTTTTGCCTTTAGACATATTTTCGTTTACTCATAATATTCTCACTCTGACCATGAAAAATACAGACACAAATGGATTAGCAACATCCACCAACAGTGTGGCTTTCAAATGCTGCTTTCTATTTACCCTTTTGTGCCGCCGGATGTGAATGAGCGGTGTGCTGCCCAGATGACACAGTGCAGGAAAACCTCGCAGCTCCGCCTGATGCTGAAGCTCTTCCGCCAGGTAGCGGGATTCCCTGCTGCATGTCTGCAGCTTTCCCTGGCTTCTCTTTATCTTGGCCTGCCACAGAGCTAATAGAAAGTTATCAGTGATGTTGGGTGTAGTGATTCTTCCCATCTGTGCAATTTAGGCACAGATTCTTGAATACAGAGCAGCTGCTAAGTGACTCAAGGAGGACTTTAGTGATACTCGTTGATACTTACAGCCCACTGATTACATAGTTCTTCTGTGTGTAGTTGTAATTCAATAAATATTAATTGATTTATTTGTTTCCAGAGCAGCGATGCATTCTGAACAGCTTCCAGCATTGTGTGTGTGTGTGTGTGTGTGTGTGTTTATGTGTGTCTGCAGAGGCATGAGGCAGTGAGGCAGTGGAGGATGGGACATAGTAACGTTACGTGGTAGGTGTAGTTGTTGTATTGTCACTGCTGTGTAGTGCTCCCTCCAGGTTGGAATTGTAGGAGTAGAGAAGGCATTTTCATATTAATCTACCTTTTACATCCAAATTCTGGGCATGACCTAACTCACTCAGCTGAGACATTTTTTCCCTGTGATATGAAGGTATGTTGCTAAGCAACCAGATCAGTAATTGGTAAATGCTTATATGATTTGATTTGAGTTACATACAAAAATATGTAACTGCTTTTTTAGTCTTCATTATTAGGTGAATGATTAGCATTTGGTTTTATTTTGCCCAAATAAAGTAAAAACTGCTTGCATTAATCAAGTTGCATTAGAGAATAACCTAGGGACTAGAACACAGGCAATTTGAATCCTAATCTCAACTTGAGAAATACTAGTCCTGTGACAGTGAATAAGGTCAGGTGACTTCTGAACCTTAGTTTTTTTCAGTCTGTAATTTGTGATATTTATCCCTTCTCTGCTTGCCTCATAGGGCAGGGCGAGAGAGGTGGATGTGATGATATGTGAAAAATGCTTTAGAATGAACAAAACATTCCCAAGGTCTGAGCATTCTCTAGAATGCCTTAATTGTGGGGACTTGCCTATGTTGGGAAGACTCCAAAGGCCAAATTGATTAAGTAACACTGAGTGAGCACACAGCATCCCTCCAGCATGGCACTAAGCTGTGGGGCAGGTCTGGGAACCACAGAAGAAAGGAACCACATGCCATTGACCTACAGTGAGTTAATAATGCAGTGATGGAGGCAAGACTGATAACATACAAATGCAAACGGCCACACCTCACTTAAAGCAGCAGCTCAAGTATTAAAACATAAGCTATGTGCTCTCGAGACCAATTGCTGTAAGACATCAGGGGAAAGGACAATGATCCCAGGAGGCGGAGTAGCTGATGAGGGCAACTTATACAGACCCTTGAAGAATGAGTAAATCTTTACGAGACAAATAAAGGTAAATTATTATCACTATCATTAATATTGGGCATTAAATTGCAAAAAATCAATCCATTTTCAAATTATATCAGTGTCTGGCTGTAGTGTATTAACACAATATTGTTTGAGGTTAACGGTCAGCCATGTTTTTTGCCTCCCAGCAGTAAACATTTTATTTGAAGTCATGTCATGCATTATCTTCCTGCACTAATGAAATAGATCATTTACATAAAAATCAGAAAAACCCCAGGACCCATATGCTGTTCAGTCCCTGGGGACATGGAAATGACCCCAGTGACAGCCAATTAGAAAATGGCGAGAGAAGGAGGATGCTGGCATTCTCTGTTTGGAGAGTCTCCAAAATGACCAATATGCTTCATGACAGTGCCAAAATACTTTTAAATCGGTGTGATTTCAAAATGAAACATAACTGGTGGTTTTTTTGCATGCAGATGGCTATCTTAACTGTTTCCAGAAGCTTTGCCTCAGACCAGTCATTCTTGTCACATAGCCTCCCTATTTATAATCCTTTTATTTTCTTCTCCCCTTCTGTCATTGACCCCATGGATTTCCTTGGAACTGCTGTGATCTGTCATGTCATTGCTCATTATCAGATAGTCTTAATCCTCAGAGCATTGAAATATTTTATAATGGCACATAAGCCACCGTAGCCCATGGCAGCCCCAGCCATTGTCACATTAAATTACAGCTTGGATTGTCCTGTACGTGCTGACGGTGGAGATTCTACCACTCTTTACCCCTCCTGGGTCGGGACCCTTTCTGTGCCGCAGATGTGGCAGTTCTGAGGACCTCACCTTGCCCTCTTCTTGAGCAATTTTTCAGTTGCAATCTCACCAATCAATTGCTTAGACCTAATTTAGTAGAGCTTGAAAGACCTCCTAATTTTTATAAACCTTTCCCACTTATTTGTGCCTCCCACATTTGGACATCCCCCACTCATACAAAAAAGAAATGCTCTCAGAAATGCTCTTAGCAAAAACACAGTGTGTATAGAATTTTTTCAAAGACAGTCCTCAAAAACAACTGGTTTACTTAATATTCCTGCTTGTTCCCTAAGGAAATGTCTGCTCTTCGTGAAGATAATCATTCTTAAAAGATGGCTAGGTCAATTTTTCAGTCACCCTAGACTCTAAAAGCAGTAGACCCCAATTTCATTCTTATGAGATGCACTTGGAATGAGGGCATTTCATTTAAACACTACAATTTTGAAAACCAAGGTGGTAGTTTGGCAAGTAGTCTATCGTGCAAATGCAAATAAATAAATAAATAAATAAAGAGAGAGAGAGAAATCCCCAGCAGTTCCCCTTCTGATCTACATAACTGACACCTGGCACCTAAGACTTCCCCACATCTAAGCCAATTATATTCACCAGGTAATTAATTATTTAGTTCATTGTTTTTAAGATATGGAGAGATCTGGCAATGAGAACAAGCACCTATCACATCTGAAGGTCATCTCAGTTCTAAACTGATTGCTGAATTTAGATATCATCATGTTGATGTGTTAGGGTAGTTGGCTCCTCCTGGGTGAAATCAGTAAGGATGTGATGAGAGAGATAGAACCCAGAAGGAAGAATTCAGCTCACTAGATTTAAATTCTTACAAATTAACACTATAGGAATTCCCTGTTATATGAAAGTGAAACATTGTATATAGTTTGATAGGTTATTTGGGGGGAGTATGGAAACACTCAAAAATTTTTCCATATAAATTAATTGTAATAGTGTTCCCAGATCCCCAAAATAACCCACCTGCCAAGTAATACCAAATCAGAATATTCTACTTTTGGATAGTGGGGGAAACCTGAGTTGCTCCTTTCCTGGTGTTGCTGATAGCATGACGTCACCTTCTTTCTAGGTGTTCAGCAAATGTTAATTTCATCCTAGCAAGACTATCTTTTTCTTGAAACATGGCACAGAGAATTAAATTAAGCTCATGGATTTTTAAAGATGTATGCTGAAATGAAGAGCTTTAGGAAATATGTGATGCTAACCATGGTAAAAGTGAGATAAATATTGCTTATAATTTAGGTTAATTTTTAAGGTTGATTTTTGTTGTTTGAAATCTTATGAAAAAAAGCCATTCAACTGGCTTTCTCCATATGAAAAAACCTTGAAAGGCATTAATTATATTCGTACACTTATAACAAAAATGTCTTTTCCCTTTCAATTCTTTTGTGACTTCCTCCCCTTTGTTACTGAATAATACAATTATATTTGAATGATTTCTGTACCTTAACCTTCTCCTATCTGTGTGTCATTGAAGTTCTATGTAAAAGAGTAAAAGCTCTGACTACCAAGAAATCAGATGATGTCAAAATTAAAACAAAATGTTCCTGTAGCATATATATGCTATAACATGTGATATTTATTACTTTCAAAATTCCGGCATTCTAATACATTTTACCTACATGTTTTAGAAGAAAATAATTTTTAAATGTATTCGCAAAATAATTCCCTCCATTGATGTTGTTCTATATCGAAGCCCACAGAGGTTTCCCTAAATGGAAAGGAGATTCTAGGAATCACTTTAGAATCTCTGCCCTGAAAGATATTTTGGAAGTCACCTGATTTTCCCTTCATGTACTTTAAAGGCACTTCATGTACTTTATTTTCAAGGACACCTCCTTCTTCCTCTGCAGGGTCTGGGGAATATGTGTGTGGTAGAGACAAGAAACAGGGAAAAAGAAAAAGCCCAAGGTCACTATGTCTTCTAAACTGTCTTCCACTCCCTTTTCCTTTCTGTCTCCCCATTATACTGGGAACCCCAACTGGTAGGGAATTGGAAACCACAACAATCCCCTATCCTTTGCCAACATACAAAAGAATCCTAACATAAATGGATAAACACCTCCTTAGCTATTAGCAGGTCATCATCTTTCCCCCTTCTTTCTAACTCTCCAAGACATAGGCAGCCTGGTCTGAAAGCAGTGAGGGGTACAGAGCAATGGCTGGGGTGGGGGGGTGTCAGACACACCCCCATATGAGCCACTATTCATTCAGGGAGAGAATCTCAAAGAGTAATGAAAACTGCCCAGGGAAGCACCAGACTAGTCATTGAGCCACTTCACTTCATCTTTCATTTCAGAAAGAAAGCATCAAGAGTGGCAATGAGATCATGAAAAAAAGATTATTCTGAGTTTTTTCTTCGATGATTGGAAAAGAAAAGCACTGTGGAAATCTCCTTCCCATGCCTTTCATTTTTCATCGTACTACAGTACAGTGACTATAGAGAGTTGCCTCAGTTTGGTACATGGTACTGGAACTATTGGGGTACTATTCCATCAAAGCCTGCTATTTTTCATATATGCCACTCCTCTGTATTTCACTCTTTTAAAAATAGAGTTTCTTTTAAGGCTGAGGAAAATTAAACTTTGAAGTGCTAATTCCATTTGCTGTGTTTATACAGTGGCAATTTTGTAGCTTAGGGGATTTGTCAAAAGCATAATTACGGATACAAAATTAAAACCAAGTGTTGTCACTACCTTTGGGGGTGGGGGGGAAGAAGGTGCAAACAACACTGATTTTATCTTTTGACCTGCCTCCCTTATGACCCGTCATATAATTGGTAAGAACACTGGATGGATTATAAGGTTTTGATCTGTAGAATAAAGTCATGGTAGTCCATTTGTTTTAGGCAGCAGTTCAAATGTAGTTAAAATGTTTGATAACATTTGAATATTATTCAATATCAAATGTTATTTAACATTTGAGAAGGGAATTGGAATTCTTAGAACTAGAGTATAGTCTGAAAATACCAAGAATTAATCCAGAGAGGAATATATTATATTTGGTCTGTGAAGTGCCTTTGCCTCATTTTGTCCCTTGCCTTGCTTTCCCCTCTTAATACAGTTATATTCCAGGGAGTACAGAGCCTTTGACTGATGGAAGACAGGATGTGACAACTGTTGTTACTAATGATGCTGGCACCTCCTCTCCCATCTTTCCCTCTTTGTACCCTTCATGCCTCCTTTGCTGGCTCTGACCCTCCCACATCTTGCACTTAACCCTGAACTGCATCTTGGATTTAAAACCTGCCCTGCACACAAGCCTGTTTTCCACACCAACACCCCATAGTCTTGACATCCTAGACCCATCTGGAGTGTACACTGGTTTGCTGGTGTGTTTCTGCAGCCCCTCAGCAATGGGACTTGTGTTCTTCTTCTGCAACTCCACACACAGAGCGTGCCTGGATCGGTCACCTGGTGGTTCTTCCTCAAACTGGTTTGAATTTTACAAGGTGTTAGAGTTTCTGAAGAGCTCATAAGGTCTCTCACACTTGAGTTCATTCCAGAGAAGTTGTGGAACGATTAACCTAATCAGTGCTGTTTATCCTCAAAGATGGCCAGCTCTATTTTTGCTTAAACTGAGTGTGTGAGGATGGAAAATGACTCTTTGTGACTCGAGACTGCAGAACCCTGCAATTTCTGGCTTTTCCCTGCTGTATAAATGATCGGACAGCTCATTAAGTTTGCTCCATTGCAGTGAGGGGTAACTGCAGTACACATGCAAGTGAGGGGAGAACTATTAAACTTCGATAAGAACTAGGGGGTTCCTGAATAGAAAGAATATTAAATAACCCTCACACACCTGACTGTAACTTACTTTCCCCCTTACTGTACCTTTTCTTATTTTTCCCTCCAGAGCTGCTCAGAAGTTAAATCTATCTTCCAAAAAGAAGAAGCATCGACCTTCTGCTTCCTCGGTTGCCGAGCAACCCCTGTTTGGCACCAGCTTCAGTGGCATCCTGCAGACCTCCCCTCCCCCCGCTCCACCCTGTCTGCTGAGGGCCATCAACAAGGTGAAAGACACCCCAGGCCTGGGCAAGGTAGGCACCTCTGCCAGCTCCACAGGGCTGAGTGTATGGGCTTGAGTGTCACCGGGAGAGAAGAAAATGAGGGCTCTGGTTGGTTTGCTAAAATGAGAAGGTAACACAGAGATAATAAAACAGTGGAATCATTTGCAAGTACTGTAAGCTTTTCTTTGTTAAATATATATTACCTAGTAAGTTAAGGAGTTTCAGGGATCGGCAATCTGATTTGACGTTGGGGAAAGAAACAAACAGCTTTGGCTTGTCTGACAGAACTATAACCATTTAAAGAAAAGACACAAGAAAGGACATGCAAGATGAAAAGCAGAGGCAGGGGACCAAGAGAGGACACAATGCAGGAAAAAGATATAAAGATGCTTGTAAATTCCTCGTGACACATTCATTTATTCTCCCTGTTTTGAGAAATCACACCTTCTGTTTCCTAATGAGACCACTGATGAGATTTCTAGGGAGCATTTTCAGTCTTGCTGTTTTAGTCAAGAAATGCAATTTTGACTTGTTACAAATACTTAGAAAAAGATATGGAAACACAATTAGGAGATGCTGTTCAGCTTTATTTGGGATAACTTTTTTATACGTCATCCCTAAACTCTCCTCTGAGATGAGAACATCTTGGTGAAGTGACTTGCAGTTTACTCCCCAATTGGTAAATTAGCTGGGACTTACAAAAACATTTAGCTGAAGAAAGAGGTGGCTATTTTATTTCTTTTATTTTCATCTGAAGTATGATGGTGCACACAGCTTCACAGCCCCTTGCTGACATACGATGACAAGGCAGCTTTTGGGAAATTGCAGGGCTTGCTAGAGGACATGGCTGCTGAACTCTGCAGACCCAGCCTTTACTCAGACACATCACTGACTCCCTTTCCCCTTGACCTCCAACCTCGTCATTCCCGGGACCGTGGTCTCCCTGGTCTTTCTGGACTTACCCTTGGACTCCCTGCCCCTTCTTTGTGCTTTTCTCCTTTCCCAGTTTCTCCTGTCTCCTCTACGCTCACTGGAAAGTGACCAACAGTGTTTAAAGTTTATGATTGTGTTGAATAGAGCAGTGCTTATTCTAATGGAGGTCATTGTCAAATGCAATTTCATGTTTGAAACCTGAGCTGTGGCTTCTGGGGTGTGGACAGAGAGCACAGCCGGTCCAACCTCCACCTCCATGCCTCAGTCACCCCAGGACTTACTCAAGAAACCTGGGAGGTTTTCACAAGGACCGGGCTATTAAGAGCAACCCTTCCATTTAGTTAACAAAAAAACCAAGAACCTAAGCGAATAAGAAATTTTCCTGGTGTCTCTTGAGTCTAACCCAAAAGTTAAGATTCAGGAACCATTTTATTTTCTACTGTCTCACTGGCTGCCACTGGATGTACATGACCATCAAAATTTGGGGTGGAGGCCTCCCTGGTGGCGCAGTGGTTAAGCGCTGCGCTGTGGAGCTGTTGGCAGCCCCGATGTGAGTTCGACGCCCCGCCGGGGAGAATCCCACATGGTGCGGCAGACCTCTCCTGCCTCGCCTGCTGCTCCCCTCAGCAGTGGATTTCTGATCTGCCTGTTCTGCTCCCCACTCTGTCTCTGGTGAACCCTCTCGCCACCCCACACCTCTGGCCTGTACCCCAGCTTGTATGTATAAATAAATAAATCTTTAAAAAAAATTGGGGGTGGAGACATGAATGTGATGAGCCATGATGGTAGCAAAATAATACTGGGAAACAGCTGTTTCAGCCAGTTGTTGAAGGCAGTAGTCGTGGTTGGAAGAGAAAGGGCAATCACAGCCGAGAACAAGGTCACAAAGCCAGGTCAGAGTACTCCGTTCTGTCTGCTTCCCTTGTTTCCACTCCCTGCTATTTCTGGTAGTAATTCCTCTGCCCCAACATCCCCACCTCCAACCCACCCCCAGAGTTTTTGCTGGCTACTGAGTACTTCTTGAGGCAGTTCCTTTTCTACAGGGAATGGTGATGGAAGAATTTGAGGTGGCTCATTGGACTTGGAGCTGAAGCATACACAGCACAGGAAATAGCTTAGGACCCCCAGCACCTAGAATAATTCCTAAGGGCGCACACCCCACATGTCAGACACTGTGCTGGCACTAGACTTGCAATGATAGACAACAGGCAGAATGGCTGTCCTTACAGCAACTATAAACTAGTGCATTATTCCACTTAGTATTTGACATCTCACCAACTTGGACCAATATGAAGGACAATTGGATTTAAAGAAAAGTTGTCATTACAAACTTTAAGTAGTTCTGTCCACTTCCAAGTTATATATTAAAAAAAAATACCTGCAGTGCTATGTGGTCTTGTGGAGATATTCTTAATGAAGAGATAAAGATAATTGTGGATCAAAGCAGCTTAGTCCCCATTCATATTCCATGGATTTGGCTTATGTGTAAATGATACTTCTAATCTGTTTGAAAATGGTTCCTTCTCCTAAGTCAGTAAACATTCTTCATGAAATTTGTTTGCACAATTAATTAACATCCATGTTTAAGGTTCATTTGTTAGGGTGTCACAGCTTAATGTCAGAGCTCTCTCTTGGATTACGAGCTTCCAGAACAAAGCATGTTATCTGTTTAACTCACTAAGTACGTGATTCTTAGTGCCACGAACCATGTACTAAGCAGCAATGCCAAGGGTGCACACACATTTTACAAGATGAGAACGGCAGTGGCAACAATCATATGGTGGTGACAGTCAATCTGTACACTGAGTAATTCTGCTCTTTCCAGAAGAATATCTGAAGGGAAATACATAACACATGAAGGAAAAAGGAGCTTCTTTTTCCTTCATAATCTCCAGGAATGCATCAACAGGGTGGTACATTCAGTTCCTAGACTTTTTCCCCCGAAATGTGTTTTGGGAATATAAGAAAACTTCTGTAGGTGGGTGCTAGCAGCAAGAAAACAGACTCTATAGAATTTGGAAAGATTACATGAAAAATTAAGTGAGGGAGGGCTTATTATACTTGACTCACTCAGTGAATATCTGTAGACCTACTGTGTTACAGGTACTGCAGGGGGTAATAAACGGGGGCTATTGGCTGCTCTGAACCTTGTGCCTGCAAAGGAAGGGGAGGTAAATCCCGATCTCCATGGACTCTAGGCTTCTGTGAATATTTCACCTGACATTCAGCCTCAGCCAGTATGCCTGTGCTACAAATGCTGTCTCCTTCTCCTGGGATTCCCACTTAGCCTGGTCTGGGTAGAGGGCTTTTTGATATCCATTATGGCAGGTCCCCATCACCAGCTGTGCCTATAATCTGTGCATTTCTGAAGTGCTTCACTGAGATTTCTCCTCTATGGGCAGTGCAGCAAAAAAAGGCAGGTGATTTGGCAGTGTCCTCAGAGTTGCAATTTAGAAATAGACTAGTCTGCCAGGTTATCATTCTTATTCAATAAAGGCTGGGGCCATTATTCTTTCTTCTCAGTCCTCAATTTTAAGTCATCTGTCTCTTTTATTCAACAGTATTTTTCAAACCTTATAGCAGCAAATTTGACCTCTGTTAAAACAGATTCTCTCTCTCTCTCTCTCTCTCTCTCTCTCTCTCTCTCTCTCTCTCTCTCTCTCTCTCTTTCTCTCTCTCTTTCTCACACACACACACACACACGCACACACACACACACACACACACACTACTTGTCTCATGCCACCAAGTACTGTACTATCAAGATTAAGCTTAATTCTAAGCTTTCTCTTCTTTGGTGCATAAACTAATAGCATAGAAAAAGAAATGAAAGACCCATGAGTGGTTTTTACATTTTTATTTACATACATTAACATTTTTAAGGTAGAAATCATTCAATTACTAACCCTTTGTGACACTATGGGAGAGAAAGTCAAGATTCCTGTTTAACAAATATTCTGATTATAAGAAGAGGAAAACATTTAGATATTAGAAACAAAAATTATATTAAAATAAGACTTAAATAACAAAGAGAAAAGGTAATGCTTTCCAACTCACCAAGGTCCAAATTATTTAAATAGTATGCAAATTATCCATTTGCTCATTATCATTCTACCATTCTTCATCCTAAAGTTTATCAGGGAGAAGAAAGATTTGAACAAGCCTTTCACATTCATTTCAAATACAAATAAAATAAATAATTCAAATATGATGGAAAACTCTGCTCCACTGTCTACTCACCAGCAACAATGCCATACTTAGACACTGCAGAGGGGACATGTGAATTGTGAGTTCTTCATTGCTGTGTGCTTGGGTTGGGAAAGAGGGGCGGAAGAAAAAGACTGTAAATAATGCACACACATTTATCAGGATAACTAGCCTAATAGCTTTGTAGATTAAATTGTTAGCTCTTTTGGGAAATAAACTCATCTGACCTTCCACTTCCTATTACTGTTCCTTTCTGTGTCCAGTTGGTTTTGTCTGTCAGTGTGCGTAGTTAGAGTTTGGGGGATCCTTTTTTTTTTCCTTCCTTTTTGACCCCTCCTCCAATCCATATCTTAAGAAAAGGGGGCTTGAGGGGAAGTCCTGAGTCATTAATCCCAGAGGTTTCCTTGCCCTGCCCTCTCCCCACCACAGATGTGGAGGTTCAGCCCTAGCACCATCCCACCCTCTGGGGTCCCAGAAGCCGGGCTCAGGAAAGTCACCTCTCCCTGCTCCAAGGGCCCTGCTGCTTCTGGAGCAAACACAAATGACTCAAGTCATGGGGGCTTTTTTCTGCACCCATTGCCATACCTCTGCTGAATTTAGCAGTTTAGTTTTTGCAAATGAAAAGGAAATATTAAGACTATGTTTTCCATTAAAGGCCACTGGCCAGAAATGTTATGGTAAAACCAGAGGGAAGCAGGCATAATACCATGTTTGTCTTTCACTGTTTGTGTGGTGACTGTTAATATGACTGCTGGCCAAGTTGTGTGAACACAGTTTTCTGTTGTCATTATTAGGTGATGAGTTAGAAGGCTACACAACATGTTTCAGCTTAATTAGTTCAAAATTGTGATGGGACAGCCCAGTATACTACTATAAAATATTCTGTTTCTGGTTTTCTTTGCCTAAGAATCTCCCCATAGCAAACTAGGTGACAGGACCATCAGGTAAGCATGGAGAAATAGTTGGCCTCTGATGCCCAGAGTGAACAGTCCTGTAGCCCAGGTCCATGGCTTTAGCTTTCACAACATCGGAACAGAAAGAGAATTTTACATATGTTTTCCTCTTGGAGAGTCTACATTTTCCAGTTATCTGAACTTCTTCCTGATTCAGGATGAAAACTTGGGTCTTACGAAAACTCTCTGGTTTAAGTTTCAGGGTTGTCACGCCCTCCCCGACACTGCTATCTGTAGCTATATTGCACAGGAAAGACCAGTGGGCAAACTGGCTTTCCGTTGCATACATTTCTAGTGAGATATTCTTTTCAGTTTTTCTACTGGGTCGTCAAACTCTTGGGAGAAGGAATCATGTTCTTTTCATGTCTGTACCCCTTACAATGCCAACTCACATAAAGGACACTGAAAACTGTTTAATGGTTTTACATAATTCTCTTTAGTCCTTATGATGTACTGATTGAGCGTTCAGCCTTGTGAGAATCCATCCTGCATGGTGAAGCTGTGATAATGAGGCAGAAATACCAAGGACATCTAAATGACAAAAACTTTTGTGTTCCTTGGTCCCACTTACTCCCAGCAATCGAGTTGTCCTGGGAGAGCAATGACAGGGAGAAGATGCTCTCTGAGGCTGGCACACTGGCAAAGGGCCAATAAGGTCCGTATCCCTCACTGAGGAATCTTCTCCAAGATCATCTTGTCTAGTCCTCTTGCATATGAGCAAACTAAGTCCCAACAAGATGAAGGAACTTGTCAATCCATTTGTGTGGGAGAAAAGTTTAAACTTTTAAATGTAAAAGATCATCAGTCATGAAGACTTTAAGACAGAATTTGAATGAGATGTTCTTTTTTCTTGCATTTTGGACTTTCAGCCTTAATTCTACCGGTTTATTTTTTTTAGATATTAATTGGAGATGGCAGGTGTGTGTGTGTGTGTGTGTGTGTGTGTGTGTGTGTGTGTGCACTCACATGTACATGTTCATGTTGAAGGAGGAAGGTGATTTTTCTAAGAGGATTTCAAAGCCAGAAACCTTTACAATAATTGAAGGATAGGTTTGGCGCCTCCTGGAATACCTGTAATCCCTAATTAGCATCCTGACTTATGGAATGAAAACACAAGATAAAATGAGGGAATTCTCTCTGGAATAAATGCCACATTCTCAATTAGCCAAAGGGCAGTAAGATGGATTATAATGCCAGAATAGGACTTTTGATCATTCTTTGTCCAAAAACCACATTTTAGTCAGACTCAGCACAATTAGACAATTACTGATAACAAGAGTGGGAATAGTAGGTATATTTTAAACTAACATTTCTAGCATCTTATCTTTCTATGTCTTGCTCTTGCTAATGGCTGAAAGGGAAGTTAATCATGATTTGCTATAATTGTCCCATTAAAATGGGATTGATAGTAACGTTTTATAAAAAATGGTGAGTCCAAACTGCTGAGTTAATTAGAAAGTTTTTCTTTGTTCCTCAGACACAGTAGGAAACACTGTTCCTGGCTACTGAATTACTTGCATAACAAAACATTTGAATTCCTTTCAAGTGCTTCATTGAACTGAAATTTATCATTATGGAGAAAGAAATTATTCTGATATATTATTTTATTGAGGTAGTGTTGATTTACAGCACTGTGCATGTTTTAAGGTTATAGTTTCACATCTCTTCAAAGATGTATTGCCATACAACACCCACCATCAGAGGACTAATAACCCTCCACCACTGTGCACTGGGCCCCCTCTCCCCTTCTTATCCTTATCCTTCTCCTCCAGTAGCCTCAGTTCTGTGGTAATATTTCTACAGTTTGTTTTGGTTTAGTTTTGTCTCTTTCACTTGCTTCTTTATATTGCACATATGAGACATATCATCTAGGATTTGTCTTTCTCCAGACTTACTTCCCGTAGCATAACACCTTTTAGTTTCATCCACATTGTTAGGAATGGTAAAATTTCCTTTTTTTTTTAAGATTTATTTATTAATACATACAAGCTGGGGTACAGGCCAGAAGCGAGGGGCGGTGAGAGGGTCCGCCAGAGACAGAGTGGGGGGCAGAACAGGCAGATCAGAAATACACTGCTGAGGGGAGCAGCGGGCGAGGCAGGAGAGGTCTGCCGCACCATATGGGATTCTCCCGGCCGGGCGTCGAACTCGCATCACGTGGGGAGGACAGCTCCACAGCGCAGCACTTAACCGCTGCGCACCAGGGAGGCCCTCTTTTTTTTTTCAGCTGAGTAGTATTCCCTTGTGTATATATACCACATCTTCTTAATCCACTCATCTGTCATTAGGCACTTAGATTATTTCTGTAACTTGGCTACTAGATACAGTGCTATAGTGAACAAAGGAGAGCATATGTCCCTTTGAATTCATGTTTTTGGCTGTTTTTTTTTTATAAATATATATTTTTATTGTTATTTATGTCTTTTACATTTTGTATTCCCCTTGGGTAGCCCACCACCAATTCACCCGTGATCCATCTCCATGGTCCCTTGTGTTCTTTTCTATTCCATTTTGTGCCCTTTTCCTTCCCTCCCTCCGCCTTCCTCCCCGCCGCCCCACTGATTGTCTCTCTCCCACCCGGCCTCCCTATAGTCATACTATTCAGCATGGAAAGAAGATAAACACATGCAATTTGCAGCGACATGGATGGAATTAGAGGGGATCATACTCAGTGAAATAAGCCAGAAAGAAAGAGAAAAATATCGAATGGTTTCACTTATAATGTTTTTGGTTTTTTGATAGATACCTATGAGTGGAATTACTGAGTGATATGGCACATCTATTTTTTAAATTTTGGGAAACCTCTGTACTGGTTTCCATAAAGCCTGGACTAGCCTATATTTCTATCAAGAGTGTTCCAGGGCTCCTTTTTCTCCACATCCTCACCAACATTTGTTATTTCTAGTCATTTTTGTATAGACCATTCCCACAGGTGTGAAGTGTATCTCATTGTTATTTTGATCTGCATTTGCCTGAAAATAAATTATGGGGAACATTTTTATCATGTGCCTGTTAGCCATCTGTACATCTTCTTTGAAGAGAAACTGTTTCACTCCTCTGCCCATTTTTTTGCTTGGGATTATTATTTTCTTTTTGTTGAGTTGTATGAATTCTTGGAGACCTTGGATGTTACCTCTTGGCAGATGCATAATGTACAAATATTTTCTCCCTTTCAGTGGGGTATCTTTTTGTTTTAGTGGTAGTTTATTTTGATCTGCAGAAGGCTTTCAGTTTTATGTAGTCTTATTTGTATATTTTTGCTTTTATTTCCTTTGCTGTCATAGTGAATCCCCAGAGACATCCTGAAGCCAATGCCTGGGAGTGTTATGACTATGTTTTCTTCTATCTTTTTTATGGTTTCAGGTCTTACAACAATTTTTTGATCCATGTTGAGTTAATGTTTGTGTATTGTAAGATAATAGTGTAGTTTCATTGTTTTATAATACATGTGACTATCCAGTTTTCCCAACACCATTTGTTGAAGAGAATTTCCTCCTTCATATCTGTAGGGAAAACTCCTTTGTTGTAGATTAACTCCAGGTTTGAGATTATTTTTGGGCTCTCAGTTATATTTTATTGGTCTGTGTGCCTATTTTTATTCCAGTATTATCTATTTTGATTATTATTGCTTTGAAGTATAGTTTGAATTATGGATACCTCAATTCTTTCTATCAGGATCACTTTAACTCTTTAGAGTCAACACAAATTCAATGCAAATAACATAAAAATTTCAGTAGAGTGTACTTTATATCCTTTAAGAATGCCACTGAAATTTTGATAGGCATTGCACTGAATGTGTATATTACTTTGATTAAGGTACTCATTTTAGAAATGTTAATTCTAATCCATGAGCAAAGAATATCTTAATTGATTTGTGTCTTCTTATATTTCTTTTAATAATATCATAGTTTTCATTGTACAGATACTTTCACCTACTTTGTTAAATTTATTCCTGTGTATTTCTTTTTGATGCTATTGTAAATGGATTTTTTTATATCATTCTCTTCTAGTTCATTGTTTACATATAGAAACACAACATATTTTTCTATATTGATTTTGTAACCTATCACTTTACTGTACTGATTTATTGTTTCTAGTAGATTTCTAGAGGAATCTATAGGGTTTTCTTTGAATATTATCATGTTTTCTGCAAACATTGATTCTTAGAGTAAGAGTGTTCAGTTTTTCACCATTGAGTGTAATGTTATCTGTGGGTTTGCCATATGACCTTTATTATGTTGAAGTAAGTTCCTACTATGCCCATTTTATTGAGAGTTTTATCTTGTCAAATGCTTTCTCTACATTCATTAAAATGGTCATATCATTTTTTTCTTTACTTTTGTTGCTGTAGTAATTGTACTGATTGATATTTATATGTTGAACCATCCTTACATCCCTGAAATAAATCATAATTGATCATGATGTATGATCCTTTTAATGTATTTTTTTAATTTGGTTTGCTAGGAGTTTTGAATTTGTGTTCATTAGGGATATTGGTTTGTAGTTTTCTTTTTTGTGATGCCCTTGTCTGCTTTTAGTATCAGAGTATCAAACACAGTTCATAAAATGTGTTTGGAAGCATACCCTCTTCAATTTTTTGGAAAAATTTAAGAAGAATAAGTATTACTTTCTTGAAGATTTGTTGTAGTTCACTAGTAAAACCATAAGGTCCTGAGATTTTTGTTCCTTGAGAGACTTGATTATTGCTTCAGTTTCCTTGCTGTTGTTTTTCTGCTTCTTCCTGATTCTGTTTTGAAAGTTTGTATGCTTCCAAAAATTGGTCTGTTTCTTCTAGATTACCAAATTTAGTGGCATAAAAGTGTTCATAGCAGTCTCTTATTCTCTATTTTTCTGAGATGACTTCTGCCCCTTTTTGTCTCACCTCTCCTTCTATAATTCCTATGATATGAAGTTGTTCCTCTTTATGCTGTCCCATAAGTCTCTTGTGCTGTATTCATTTTTTTAATTATTTTTTTTCTTTTTTGGGGTGTATTTATAGATGATTTCCACTACTTTTATCTCGTGTCTCACTGATTCATTCCTTAACTTCATTGAGTCTACTGGTGAGCTCTCTATTCTATTTTTTATTTCAATTATTGCAATCTCTATCTCTGTAACTTCTGTTTGGAGCATTTTCATACTTTGTCCTTGTTTCTTGTATTGTTCATTCAGTATTTCCTAGTTTTGGTAGACTTTATTAAGATTGTTGCTCTGACGTCTACTTAAAAATATGGACTGCTTCACCAATTTATGTCATCTTTGTGCAGGGGCCATCTTAGTCTTCTCTGTATCATTGCAGTTTTCATGCATGTGCTGCCAAGTGAGCATTCTGATACATTCTCAAACCAAAAAGTATTTTTCATTAGATTGTTAAATAGTTTCTGAAATAAAAGTTTTCTAGTTACTCAGAGCCACAACATGAAACCCTCTATGGTTTCTCACTTTGTAACTATATCTTAACTGTGCTTTATAATGCTGTCTTAGTTGCCCCAGGTTACTGTAACAAAAATATCATAGACTAAATGACTGAGACAACAGAAACTTACTTCTCACAGTTTTAGAGGTTGAGAAGGCCAAGATCAAGGTGCTGACAGATCTGGCATCTTATTAGAGTTCTCTCCTGTACAGACTGTAGCGCCAGAATGACTCAGGGAGCAGATTTGCTATGGAGCTGGGCAGACGGGTCTAAAGGAGGAGTCCTGGAGCCCTCGATGGCTTTTTAGGCTTTTAATGAGCTTTTGCAGTGAGGCAGCCAGGTAGAGGGCAGGCAATGGGGCCGGGGGACCAGGACGCTGGCAGACCTCCCAGCCCCTGGCGAATATTTACTCTCTCAGGTTGTCAGGTGTTTTCTCATGGTCTCTGTTGCACCCCAAATGGTCCTCTGCTCCACGCTCTATTCTCTCCTGCCTCTGCTTCTCCTTCTACTTCTTCCACTTATGTTGTTCTTCTCTATGACACCGCCCTGTAAACCCAGCCTCTGCAGGCCCATGTGTGCCCATTCACACATGTCAACACCCCACTCCAGGTGCCCAACATCAGGCATGCGTGTAGGCCTACAGAGGTCTATCCTTGATGAGAGGGTGGAAAAATCTGATGACTCTTTCATTTACCCTACACAGAAGGTCATCTTGTTGTATCTCACATGATACAGAGGAGAGAGGCCTGGAGGGGAAGAATGTGGAGGATGAGGAAGTGGAGGGGGAAATCTCCTGTCCCTTCTTATAAGGGCACTAATCCCATTATGAGGGCCCCACCCTCATGACCTAATTACTTCCAAAGACCCCACCCATAAAGACAATCATGTTGGTGATTAGGATTTCAACATAGGAATTTTGGGAGTATACAAGCATTTGATGCTAAACTTCAGCATCAAATTTGATTATTTGACTTTCCAGATGAAACAACCTGCAATAGAACCATTACAGGGGGCACATAGTGCGGGTACAAAACTCCTTACAAATTTCTTTTCCTGTACCCTTGATCTGCCTCTGTGTTTCATAGCACAACTATTTAGATAGAAATTTTATCAATTTGTAGCTCAGTTGAGACCTCTTTACCATTTGGTGAATTCATTAGTAGAGTAGTGTACTCACTGTAGTTAATCTGAAAGATTTTCTAAAACCAGTGATGGTAAAATGGGTCTTCTTCCCAATGCCAACTTCTTAGGTTTGTAAGTTCAGTTGTCTTTCAAGGGGTGTGAACTCATAACAGCACGCCATGGGAAAAAGCACCCTTGTCTGCACCATCTGAATTGTTTCCTGGTAGCCTGCTTACCACCAGGATCCTGCAATAAATATTCCAACACTTCTACCCCCAAAACATTGCCACAAACACTACACTTATGATCCTGTGTACTCTGAAAATTTACAATTGTTAGACTGAACAGTTCAAACCAGCTTGGGGGAAAAAGCTGAGAATTGAGACCGTGTAATGAGTTTTGCTCTGCTACTATCCTGGAAGATTCCCTGGCAGGCATAGCGCTAGAAAATCTCTGTCTAGAGTGTGAGGTGAGGATGGGATCATGTAATGTGGAGCCAATTTGTAAATTCCTGACACACCTACTATCATTAGCATTAAGCAAGTTGCTACTGGCACAGTCTCTTTGAGTTGCAAGCAGGAAGCCTAGAAGAAGCTACCTCTAAGGAATCTTTAAGGTTTGTGCAGGAAAAAAGGAACTTATTTCCCCTAAGCATATTTCCTTTGACAGTAGCCATATGCCTTCCTTGTTTGAGTTTGGTAGAGAGGAAAGGGCCTGTAGAAAGGCCTTAACCGATGGACAGCTGACTGACACAGTTTACCCTGCCACTGAAAACTTCATCTATTCCTTGCTTTGAATATTTCAGACAATATTTTACCATATTTGCACCAGGAGGTTTTCATTGAAAAATAAAGTTCTAAAAACCTAATCAGTAAAATAATACCTGGGGTCATGTTTTCATTAAAGCAGTGATAAGGCAGCCACTGGAAATAGGAAGAATAGAGAGCTGTCTTTGTTGGTCTGTCTTTCCCTATTCTATCCTCTGTTCTATAAAAAGTAGCACCCTGGAGGGAGCTAAATGTGCTCCAGGACTAATGAAATGACATTCGAACTTCCACTGACTACATAATTCTGGAATCAGGTTGTCTGCTCTGGTTACAAATGCAAGAAATGGAGGTGGGAAACAGATTACTCTTCACCAGAAGCTTGATCTTGTCCAGAGGTCCTGGTGTTTCTTTGCTTAACCTTTGCTTAGCTGGTTCCTCCACATCCCCTGGATATCCACAGAAATGTTACTTCCTTGGGGAAGCTTTCCCTAATAAGGTGCTCCATTATATGCTTTCATGGCAACCTGTGTCTCTCTTCTTTGTTTTCATCCCTTTTGTTGCCTGATCTCACAAGGAGTCCTTTGTTTATATAAGCATCTTGAGGGCAGGACCATGTCTATATAATACCTCTTGGAATCCAGAATACTGCACAGGTGCTTGGTTAATAGTATGTATTTTCATGTATGAGTCATGGTTCACTAGAGAATCAGAACCAACAGTATGTGCACATGTGTGTGATATATCTCTCTTGTCTTTATCTTTAGTTATGTTGTCTGTCTATCTATCTATATGTCTATCTATCTAGCTAGCTAGCTAGCTAGCTAGCTAATGTGGTTATGGAGGTATGACAAATCCAAAATCCATAGGTCAGACCAGCAGACTGGATACCCAGGGAAAAGTTGTAGTTCAATTATAAAGGCAGTCATATGGAAAAATTCCCTCTTCTACCAGAGAAGCCATTACTTTTCTATTAAGGTTTCAACTAGGTGACTAAGGCCCACCCAAATTGTGGAGGATAATAAGCTGTAATCAAAGACTACTGATTTAAATTTTAATCTCATTTTAGAAATACCTTCATAGTAACATCTGAAATAATGTTTGACCAAATGTTTGGGAACTATGACCCAACCAAGTTGACACATACAATTAACCATCACACTAGGTGAATCGTGGCATAAATGCAATCCTGATCTGGCTCTCCGTTCTGCTATGATGATCCTCCACCTCTGTATAAGACCTGTGACTTTTGTACCCTTTCACCTATATCAGCTCCTTCATCTTTAATATAACTCTGGGAGGTGAGCAGTAGTGAGAGCAAGGGAAAGTGTTAGAAAGAGATGATAGATGAAGGCAGTGAAATTCAAAGAAGATAAAGAGAATTCCTTGAGGTAACATAGATACTCAGAGCAGCTGGGAGATCCTACCTCTTTAATTCCAGTGTTCTTTCACTGATTGTGCAAAATTTTTTATGCTAGAGACTATTCTCAGTGTTTCACATATATTACCTTTAAATCCTCATCATAGATTTGTGGGAAGGGTCTGTTACCATCACTCCCATTTTACATCTGAGGAAACTGAAGTAGATTAAGGAATCTTCCTGAAGTCATCTTCCTCATCTATGGTGGAACTGGGCTATGAACACCAGTTCCGGAACTTGGGGTAACTTTTGGACCACTATACATGGTACTGTCTCTCCATACACTACCTTTGAAATTGTTTTTGTTTCCAAGAGGACCCAACAAGTAAATGTCTTTGGCTGTTGAACTGCAGCTGATTGTGGGGCAGTGGCTTGGAGCAGAGGCTGAAGCTAGGTCTTCTGCTGCTGCTGGAGTCCCATTACTCTCCTCTTTCCTCATGACCTCAGAGATCTTTGTCATCCACCCTGTTATGTTATCCTTGTATCGAAAGCTCTGATGGCAGGGATCACCTTTTGTGACTCATGTTTTTTTGTACTAAGCAAACCAGTGAATCAATTAAAATAAGTTAATATTCAAACAATTTTAAAGGGCAAATGAAGACAAGAATATCCTAAATTCTATGAGAAAAAAATTCCCTGTATTTCAGGCCTATTCCAAAACTCAGGTGGGATAAGACCCATGCAGCTGAGTTGATATTTAACCCCAACCTAGACTATACTAAACTGACTAGGCAGTTTGTTGCATTGAGACCTCTGTATATTGAATAGCAGATCAGTGATGATAGAAATGGTTGAGTTACAACTTTTGTTTAAAAAAGTTTGTTGTGAGCATATTACGCTATAGACTATGGAGATAATGCTGGGAGAGGCAGGATTCCCTGAACTGTAATGCCTGCCTTCCCTGTCTCACCTCTGCTCTTTTTTTCTCATCACAGGCCACTCTGTCCCCTGTGTCCAAACCCACCTACTCTGGTTGAACGTCTACTTTCATCTACATCTGTATCGACCTTGGCCCCCTTTCTTCTCTGATGTTTTGTACCTTGTGCTACCCTTACCAGAACTTAGCAGCCCGATGTGGGCCTGCTACCATGTGGCACAGAAGCCAAGGAACATGTCACCAGCTTTTGGTAAAAGAGCCAGTTTGAGGCGAGGTCACCGGGTGGCAGACTGGAGGCCAGCTTCTCAAATCAGTCTCCCCAAGCATGGTTTTGTGGCAGTACTTATGGGGCTAAAGAGAAAATACAAAAAAGTGCAAATTGGTAGAATCTGACAGGCTGCTTTCTGCTAAATCATGTTGGAACTCGAATTTGGGCGCCAAACAGAGCACCCCTTCACTTCTGAGTATTTTCCATCTAACCACGAGCCAAGAATCTTAGCTCCATCTCCCCTGGCTATTTTTGGTCTGGGCAATGAGATGTACCTTGAGGAAAGTGAACACTCTTCTGGGACTGTGCTCTGATACGTTACTTGTCAACTTATGAAAAATCAAGGTTTCATTTTTTGTTTAAAATAGATAGGAGTATTTTTGTCCTGGTATTGTTAGCCTGCCCCGATGTTCTGGCAAGATAAGCAGAAATAGGAAGTGGCCATCACGACCATTATAGCTTCATCCCTCTTGAGTTTGTATAGTCCTCGATCCTGAGGGGCTGGGGCAACAGCTGCTCGAGCTCATTCCTCAGACTGGGGGCATAGAACAAGCCTTGAGGAATAGAAAACTGTTTAGTCTTTAATTGTAGTTATTTATAGGTTCTGGGTTGAACACACACACACATACACACACACACATATGTTGGGAGTAAAAGGTAGGGACTGAAAGCATTTACAGAAAAACACTAAGATAACTTTAAATATTTTAAATAGCACCCAAACACTAAACTCTAGGATTATAAGAAGTATTAACAGCTGCACTCAGACCCGAGTGCAAGAATAGGAAGGACTAAATAACAGAGGGAAATGAAGGGACATTAAGAAAACAAATATTTTCTTCAGAAAAGTGAGACCGGGAAATCGGTTCATTACTTTTCTGAATGATCTTGATGTTTTATTTTAAAGAATTGTTTTAGGTCAGTTAGAGGTTTGCAGAAATGCTTAGGAGCCGAAAAGTTTTCATTGAGCCCTCAAGTCCACCCAATATTTGGTCTGTCGGGTTCATCTGTGACCTAGTGTCCACAAATATTATATTCAGTTAAATTCCCACAAATTAGCCTCGGAGACTCCTGGTTATAGATCGACACTTTTTTCCTCCAGAGTGGTGAATCCAAGGCTTAACACCCTGCAATTTAACAGAAGAATGTATGACTAATAGAACTTCATAAGATTTTTTTCTTTCTAATTAAGGCTCTAGTTGGTCTTCTGGATACTGTTTTTTTTTTTCCAAATTATGAGAAGTATTCAATCTCCAGGAACTATGTTATGAATTGTCACATCTGAAGGGAACAAGAGACAGCTAGAAACATATTAATAGCACTTAAAGCAGCACTTCATGACTTTATAACTTTATAGTATTTTTAAACAATATAATCATTTTTTAAATAAAATTATTCTTATGGAAGGGTCCCTCATATGACATTTTATAAGGAATTGATTGGAACCAGCTTCTCAGGACAACTGTTGCTCTAAGCAGGACAACTGGTAAAGTTTCATCCCAGGTTAAGTAGTCTTTTGGGAGATTTTTGTTAGTCTACAAATTTTTTTTTTTTGTCTAAGTAGCTTACAATTTAGAAATTATTTATTTTAGTCTCTTAGTTCTGAAAATTAATCAACCCAGTTAAACAGTTTCCAGAGGCACTGATGAAGGTGCATCCCAAGGTTAAGCCTATATTATTCAAGAAATAATAAAAGACATTAGTATAGGACTCAAAAGAAGAGCAAAGTTTAAAGATTAAAGCATGTGTATGATCCCCTCTAATTCCATCCATGTCGCTGCAAATTGCATGTGTTTATCTTCTTTCCATGCTGAATAGTATTCCATTGTGTATATGTACCACATCTTCTTGATCCATACTCAGTGAAATAAGCCAGAAAGAAAGAGAAAAATATCGAAAAATATCGAATGGTTTCACTTATAACAGGACTATAAGGAAACCAAATAGGAGAGAGACACTCAGCGGGG
>PVIJ01005959.1:0-59956 GCA_004024925.1 Scalopus aquaticus | reverse complement strand
TCAAGAAGACTTCTAAGTGTTGGTTGTGAAAGCATCTCCAGAAGGGATGAGGCCTGACATGTTTTCCTGATTACAGTTTAATGTCCTCAGGTATTTAGGAAAACAGCAACACTCATGTTGAAGCATGGTTGTTATAGTGATCTTTTTGGAGTTGATATTAAATTCTCTATTTTCAGTTTTAGATAAAGATAATCTTAGTTTTTAATTAGTCTAAGCCAAAAGTATTGGGAGAAAAACTGACAACATTGGTTTGGAAAGTTATAGTCAGAAAATAGAAAAATAGTGGATCCTATGTAGTTCACAGATAAAAAACAAAAACAGTTTACAAGTACTGGAGAGAACTAGAATCAGATATCTAGGAAAAGATATATTACTGGAACATTTTTCTCTCTACCTTTTTCCCAATTTTTACCAAGTAATCACAGTAAAATTCATTTGTCTGCAAATTAAATCCAGTTTCTATAAACTTGGCCAGGTTTTTTTTTTCTTTATAAGCACAAAAATACAGCCATATAGACCATTTCCTTTAACTTTTTTTTTTTAATAAGGAGTTTCAGATAGAGCTCTTAGCAGACTTTCAAGGCTCAGGGCCATGCCAATGTCTCATCTTAAGACTCCACCAGTAATATCTGTGTCTTTGAGTAAATTCCTCTCGCCTCGAGATTCCCAGAATGCCCTGGGTTTTTCAGATCCTCCAAGAGGTCACCTTCTTTACCCTGTTGATAGGTCATCTGGAACTCTGTAAACAAGACATTCAGCCTGATTTTCTTTTAGGCGCAATCTAATTCCCAAGAGCATTGCAATTAAATATGAAATATTTATATGACAAATATGACATTTCAATTAAAGTTTCAGTAATACAACCATGTTTTCAATCATTTTTTTATGTAAGAAAAGTATCTTATTGGGTTTATGCAACCAGCTCATTGCCATGTGAAATAAGAATACCATTAACAATTTTCATATTTTGAGAGTGACAGGGAGAAAGAAAAAGCAAATGTTTCAGTTCTGCTCATGAAAGTAGGTAATTTACTATTGTTGTAGGTCATAGTTTAATAAAAAGGAAAAGCATTCTCAAATCTGGAAAAAGAAAAAAAAAAGTAAGAATACCAGTAATATTAGTCCTCCGTTGTTTATTCAGTCCGATATAGACCTTTAACTCTTTAATCAATTATTATGCATCCAGATTTCTTAATAAACTCTATCATTTCTTATACTTGATTACATGATAAACTTGTATTTATAGAGTATTTTTTAGAGTTCTTGTGAATTGTTTTCTGAACACAAGTCATTAGCATAATTAATAGTTTTGTAAATGGCAAAAGGTTTTAAGATGGCCATATTTAAAGATTTGATTAAGATGCAATTGACAAAGAAACATGCTTAATTTTTAGATATACAGTATTTTCAAAGAATAACCAGAATTCACAAAAAAATTACACCAGAACATATAAGACTTTTAGGAAGGTCCGTCTAATTTTAAAATACTCATATTGATATTAACATTTTTTTAAGAAAGTTAAAATATTTTTTCTTATCTGTCAATGGCTCTTCATAAAGTTTTAATTTAAAACAATAAATGAAATAATATTATCTCTTTCCATAAGAACAATTCTTATGGGATATCTTCCAAGACCTTCCATATTTTTTAGTTAAATACTTCATTACTTTAGAGTTTACATTTTGGTGAAGTTTTGTCATATTAAAATATTTAAAACACACATAGAGTTTTATGAAACAGTAGTTAATAACCCATGGTAAAAAATAAGGATTTTTAGAATAAATCTATTTCTCTGACAAGACTCAGCAATGCTGACAATACTAGATTTCTCTCTAACTAGCAAAAGGCCTTAAAGCCCCATTTCTTTAGATTACATAGTTTACCGAAACGCTGACCACAGTTTTAAGAATACTTTTATTCCTCAAGCTGATGAAGGAAATTAAAGTTTGATTTCACATTTGAGTACACTACTGACATTAAAGTTTAATCTAAAAAGAAGTCATTTGATCTCATTTAGCTTGTTCACAAAGTTCCTTTTTTCTAAGATTCCTCTCTCAAACATTCAGGATGTTATTTTGCTTTCCAGTTTTTGACATCACTTTCTATTTTGCATCATTACATCCATTTTTAAAATACCTAGTTTCATTTTGACACTAATTTTTTTAGACCCTTAGCAAAATATCTCCATTCCTTATGCCTCTAAGCACATACATACTACTCAGTTTACACAGTTATTTTCATTAGCAATAATTTCATATATCAATTATAACTCTTACCCTTAAAGTCTTCATTTTTAAATTTTTAGATTGAAAGCAGTTTTAAATCTATTATACCATTATTATTTTAGATTAGAAGACCTACAAATAACTTTTAATAATTTATAGAACACATGCTTTAATCTTTATTGGTGACATAATATTTTACTCTTAGATATTAAATTCTTCAGTCCCTTGAAATAAGGTGCCAAAAGTAAACCTAAAAGTTCAGTAATTTCAGACAGAATGATCTAGATACTTTATGAATTTTCATTATTAAATTTAGTAAGACCTTAATTTTTTCAAAGGAGATTTTGGAACATACTTAAGTAATGTCAAAAAGAATGGATTTTAAATGGAATTATCTATGTTAAGCTTGACATATCAACTCAGTATTCAAGAGAGTACAGTTTCAGGTTTTTCTAGAGTAGAAATTCAATTTAATCAACTTGGAATTACAATGGTAAGGTTATCTTGCCTGAAATAATTATTACCCACAAACGTTTTTTATAAATCTTTCGTAAATCATTTTCATACACTTGTAATATTTAATATGTTCATTTAGGTTGCTTCTTTTATTTTTCTTTTTTGCAGCACTCTTTATACTTGTCAACAAAATTATTTTCTCTTTCTTTTTCCAGAAGTAAATCCATGTCCTTTATTATGTTATTCAGAAAACATATCTCGTGTGTGTGTGTGTGTGTGTGTGTGTGTGTGTGTGTGTGTGTGTCCTTTAGAGTCTTAACTTTTAGTAGAAAATAGTGAAGGGAGAGGCAGTTTTGTATTTTAAAAACACTATTTGCATTTTTTTTTTCCTTTAGTCCTCAGGGCATTGTTTTGGCTTACAACTCAAGGTGGAGAGGAAAAGGCAAACTTTCCTCCTAGGAGTTTCAGTATATATTCCTCTGTTAAAAGAAGTCCAGGCTAATTGCTATTTAAAACTTTCCTTCTTTCCCAGGATTTTGCCTCTCAGAATTCCAGCCAAGTTCAGGCCCAAATCTGTGACTGTTTGTACTCTCTTACTTTGCAAAATGCTAAGGAGAATTTTACTTATTTTTTTTTTCCTAACTCAAGACTGTTGGTTAAATTGTCCACATTAGAGGTCAGCCTATTGCAGCAGCCATTTGTCTCCCAATGTTCTATGCACAATTTTCTAAAACAAGCATTTTAACAGTTTTCTTTTGTTTTTGTGGGATTAACACAGTTCCAAAGAACAGTGCCAAGGTGGGGACAGGTCACTTCTGTGGGTTCTCACCCATGTGCTAATGGCTGCAAGATCCTTTCAGGTTCAGGGAACAATAACAATAGGGTTTACTTAACAAACAGGAGATTGGGGAGAAAGAGTTTCTAAGGCCACAAGTGGCCAGCTCTCTCACCTCTGATAGTGTCCAATAGTCCCAAGCAAAGGTCACTTGTGCAAGATGGTGCTTTTCTGTGAAGGAAAGCCAGGAGCTAGTGGCACACTGGTAATCAATGGACCAATATCCTACTTAGAGGGGCAGCTGGAGATGGTCACGGGTGGGACCGCTGAGGTGACACTGCAGCAGTACATAGCAACAGTCTGAAGGCCAGACTGAAAAGCACTGGATGCTGACCAGACAGTGCTGGCCTCAACAGCACCGGAATGCAGTGCCAGATAACCAGGAGCAGTGGACATCTCTCAAAGGTGCCAGATACAGTGATAATCACCTGTCAGTAGTTTTGGTTAGCACTAGTCAGCAGTGCCACTCACCACTGGTCACCAGGAGGTACTGTCAGAGACACCAGTATTAGCTCTTTATGAGCTATTGTGAGCAATGGCAATCAGCTCTTTAAGACACTGGGCTGAGGCCAGTGGTGCTTCTTGCATGTGATATCAGAAACATGGCCAGAAGCAGGTGCAGTGGCTGGGTCTCTGCAAAGATCTATGTAAATCTTAAGGTCTGCAGAGCTCTCAGCTGCAGAATCCTTTTTCAGAGCCTGTTTGCTGAGTGAATCCTATGCTGGCTGCTATTCTGCTTATATCTTTTTCAGGGTCTCCACTCTACGAATATGATTACACCATTTTTCAATCTGCATAATGAACTCAAGGCTTAACTGACAACTGCAGAGCTTGAGCCTGATTGGTCCACCCATGATCCTGGTGCCAGATACAAAAGGCCCCTGCCTAACTGTAACCCAACCTGTACTGAGGTCAGAGAAGGCTCATGGGATAGAGCCAGTCTTAGTGGGGCCAGAGACACACTGCACCCAGCTCCCCTCAGCATGGCCAGGTTTAAATTTTCAGGGGGCCCTGCAGCAGTTCTGGGACATGGGTCCCAGGGATTACAGGGTGGGCTACCACTGAGATCTCACCATGTCGGCCCAGTGTGCTTTGGGCCTCTCTGCCTTCTGCTCCAGGGAGCTACAGTGCCAGAGCTGCCCCAGGAGGGAAGTTCCTTCCCCTGGCCCCATAATACTTTATGTCATTTTCAATGTCTTATGGATGGTCATCTCCCCTTATCCTCAGTCCTGCTTCCTGTGGCTGCAGCTGCCCATGGCCAACCAAAGCTGGAAAATAGTCCATTCCACTAAGATATTTTGAGAGAGAGAAAGAACCACCTGCATGTAATTTTTTTTACAATATATTGTTATATAATCACTCTATTTTTATTCCTAGTTATTGTTAATTTCTGACTTTGTCTAATTTATAAATTAAACTTTCTCATAGGTATGTATGTATGTATAGGGGGGAAAAACACGGTAGAGATAGAGTTCCATTCTCCCTGAGGGTTCAGGCATCCACAAGGGGTCTAGAACATATCCCCTGCAGTCAGAGTATTTCTATATAATTTATCTCCTCCTCTTAGTCTTTAGACTTCTGCAATTGGGAAGCTTGGTTTATAATGCTTTTTTATTCCCCCAAATTCTTTTCTGTATGCCAGGCAGAGAGAACTCTCTGAATTGAAAGGCAAGAAAATATATATAAAATATAACAGTCATTTTATGATTAGTCTTTCATTATTTTGTTCACTCTATCCCTCACTCATTCATCGGTCATCCATCCATCAATTCATTCACAAGGCATGTATTATGTGCTGCTCTGAGCCAATCACTTTGGGAACACAGATTAATTGAAAATTGTCTCTTCCCTTAATAATCCCAGAAGTTTGAAAGGGTTAAAAATTTGAAAGAGTTAAAAATCATTCTTTAGCTAGACAACTCAAACTAAAAATACCTATTATTATTATTATCACCACTCTGGCTTATCATGGCAGATAAGGCTGAAATTTGAGCTAGATAATTGGCCTCCTAGTGAGTTTTCTCCCTCATTCCTTTTTTCTGAGTACACTATAATATTCGTACAGTATTCATTGCATTGTGATGACAACTGATAGTAGAGCCGGCAGGGAAGGATGTACTTTTGTTTCATTTTTAGCACTTCGGTGTGCTACCTGCAATTCCCCTGCAATTAATTCCCATGAATGAATCACAGCAGCATGCAAAAGCACTGAGAACTGACACACCCAATGGTTATGGATAGAATTCCCCTGAAATTATATAAGGAAGTTGTGCTTTTTCCTCTCCGAAGTAAGGAAAGGACTTTGCTGAGGGTCCCATAGAAAGCCATCTGTATTCTTGGGTTGTGTTCCAGACCCAAAAGAGCATTTTGCTTTTACATGGAGGGAGAAACTTCCCATGTCATTCAAAATCCCTGCATTTCCTAGTTTCCTTTGGGTGCTCCTCTTGAGTTATGAGACTGGCCAGGGGCTTCCCACATGGTGCAGCAGATCTCTCCTGTCTCACCCACTGCTTCCCTCAGCAGTGTACTTCAGTCAGTCTGCCTGTTCTGCTCCCCACTCTGTCTCTGGTGAATCTTCTCACCTCCCCGCACCTCTGGCCTACACCCCAGCTCTTGTACGCATAAATAAATAAATCTTTTTTAAAATTAAAAAAAAATATGAGACTGGCATCAATGAGAGATGAGCTCCTGCAGTTATCTTGAAAAAAATGTGTGTGCTCAAAGGGGGTGTAATCTGGAATGGGGATAGGAAAATGGGAGTTAAAGATAATGAAAGGGTCTTATATTAATCAGAAATCTTTCTAGTTTCACGAAACAGAAACTCTGTCAGAAACTGAAAATGACTAGAGGGATATTGTTGGCTCATGGAACCAGACCACAAAAATTAGGGAGCCCTGGAGCTAGGACCTACTGAGTGTTCCAGGATTCTTTCTCTCTGTTTCTTATTTGTGTTTCCTCCACATTTTGGCTTCAGTTTAGACCAACTTTTCTTCCCACATAGCTGCTGACAACTCTAAAGGGCCATATCTTGCCACTGCCATTAGCAGACAGACACGCTCCTGCCTCTCTGGCCCTAACCTTAAAGTCCCAGGGAAGGGCCTGAATGGCAGGTTGGGCATGGGGTGTACAGGAGTGGCTGCTCTTCTTGGAAAGAGAGGGTTAGAGTGAGGAGGAGCATGTCCAGGAAGAAGATGCAGCTCCACAAGTAGGCTGGGCAGGCAAGTAGTCATCTGCTGCGCAGTCAGGTGGTTTTAGAAAGCCTTGCATGCTGCTGTGATTTAGGAGAAGAGACAAACACAGATGATGTGCCGTGAATTCATACAAGGCCATGCAAATCAGCCAGCATTTTCTGAGCATTCCTATGTGCCTTTGAAATTATGATTTCTTTGGGTGTTCCTTTTGTGGCTAATTTATTTTATAATCATTTAGCAGTTTTTAATGGGAGACAACTGACATTTGTATTCAAGAAGAGACTGTGCAGAGAGGAGCCTGGGGAGGCAAGTGGAGAAATGTGCCTTTGGAAGAAAATTGAAGCCCCCTCCTTCCTCCTAGTAGCAGTGAACCCCACAACTGTTTCTCTGAGAAAAGACAGAGATGCAGGCCAGAGCTGGAGCTCTGGCACATGGGGTATTAATTCCAGATGAATAGTACTACATCTACCAGTGAATTCTGGCCTTGCTCTTACTCTGTAGAACAAGTGTTGCACCAAAATGCCCGAATTTCATACCATTCATCTTGATGAAAATGTTTTGTCTCCACTCACCCCATTCTGCCCTGTGAGCCACAGCCCTCCCATTTCCCTCACAGTGTGGATTTCACTGTCTGAAGGGCCTAATTTCCCCCATTAACCCCACCTAAGAGTTAGGTTATGAAACATACAATTGGAACAAGGTGGTGACATTTGTTTCACTCTAGGCCATGGTCTAAGTCCCTAAGAAACATGGCAGACACTGCCAGTGCCAGGGAGTGGGGGGAGAGACGGCTATACAATGTAAGCAGATAGGTACACATTTTCTTAATTTTGGATTTTCCAGATAGCTTGGATAAGGTCAACACTTAGTGTTCATATATTAGAACAAAATGTCTGAACAGGTTCATAGGATTTAAGTGGACTTGAACTGGACATCTGGGTATCCAGATCTCCTTGCAGAGGAGTAGCCGGAAGTAGTTGTCACCGTCTTTCCTTTCTCCATTATCATCACCAGCAGCACATGATGAGTTTATGCAATTCATTGAGGTCCAGTGGAGAGAACATGAAATTGAACTTACATTAGAATTCCAGTTCTTCATTTCCTGTGTGACCTAGGAAAGTATCTCAATCTGTTAGGGATGATATAACAAAATACCAGACTGAGGAATTTATAGACAACAGAAATTGATTTCTAGTAGTTCTGGAGGCTGAAGGTTTGAAATCAGAATGCCAGCATGTTCCAGAGAGGACTCTCTTCTGGGCTGCAGAAATCTAATATCCTTATACAGTAAGAGAGGCCGGGCAGCTCTGTGGTGTCTTTATCTTATAAGAATGCTAAGTCCAGGAGGACTTCACCCTCATGATCTCAAATTCTACCTCCTAACACCTTTACCTTTGGTGTTAGGACATAACCCCCACCTTTCGGGGGAGGGGACTTAGAGCAGAAATACACTTCTTTCTCTGGGCCCTAAGAACTTTATCTACAGAATGGAGATGGGTCAGACTTCCTCACAAGGTGACTGTGGGATTTCAGTCACTGCTGGAGAAAGCAAACCATGAAATATACTTTGGGCTGTGGGAAAGGCTCCTCCATGGGTGCTGTGGAGCTGAGAAGGTGTTGGGGTGACCCAGACCAGAAAAGGCTGGAACTGAGATTCCTGTGATCCATGGGTACGGAAGGTTTAAGTGCTTTTTCAAGGGATGAGCAGAGGAGGATGTGAGTCCGTATTCAGATCTCAAATTAGGATTTAAACCTATGAAGGGGAGAAGCTCAGATGAGATACTGAAAACTTTGGCTGAAGGTCGAAATTGAGGTGAATATTTTTTAAGATTTTATTTATTTATGCATACAAGAACTGGGGTACAGGCCAGAGATGTGGGGGATGAGAGGATTCACCAGAGGCAGAGTGGGGAGCAGAACAGACAGATCTACTGAAGTACACTGCTGAGGGGAACAGCGGGTGAAACAAGAGGTCTGCTGCACGATGTGGGTTAGCTCCCTGGCAGGAGATCGAACTCAGGCCCCCATGGTGGTAGCACTGAGACTTAACACCTAGACCACCAGAGAGGCTCAAAATTGAAGCCAATATTCAGAGAAAGTCCATTCAACCAGAGGATGCAGTTAATCAACTGCCCTCCAGTGGCAAAGATGACACTAGGAGGCTGGTCACTGGCAATCTTGGGTCTCAAGGACTAGAAATCCGACTTGGGTACTAAGATGATTGTTTATCCTTAGAAAATGAGGGTTCTGGGATCAGAGCTAGAGCAGCATGGAATGTGTGACCACCCATGGTGTCTCAGGTACCTCTTCTGAAGGACAGGAGTGGTTCCCAGGCCCAGCAGGAGACTGAGCAGGGATGACACCAGTGGCCGCTCTGCCTCTGTTTCAACTCATGTTCTCCACCATTTCTCTCCAACTAATCACATTGCTTCTCCTTCAAGCTCTTCTCGGTTCTCCCTTGCCCTTATTACTCAGCCCACTGTTGCGCAAGCTGCTTCCTACCTCTCCCCCCACCGCCATCCCCTCACTCTGCCTTCCCCTGCCTGTCCCTTGGACTCCAGTGCTCAGTTTTCAGGGTACGAAGAAAACACTCTTCCTCTCATTTCCAGGCCTTCGGCCATGCTCCCACCATGTTCCTCCTTAACTTCTAATTCATTATTCTTCAGGCTTGAATTTGGGCATCATTAGCCCCCAACAAATTTCCCCTCCAGCTCCTTAGGCCTCTTGCTGTCCCCACAGTACACTGTGCAGCTATTTCGCTGTTGAATTTGACCTTCTTGCCCTCTTCTGGGAGCTCTTCTGAGGAAGGAATCGCACCCAACCAACCATGCTGCCTCCCCTTCCCGGCATGTGGCAGGTGCTGGACGACTGCTCCCCAGGATCAGAGATTAGAAAGTTGCAGGCCAGGGCGCCCACTGTGTCATTATCCTGCCCATCCTCTCAGAACATTCAGTTTGAATAACAACATAATGCTTGGGAAAGACACATTTATTTGCAAGGCAAAATGCACGACACTGTCACTCACGCCCAGTGTCTCACTTACCCCCGGGCTTGGGAAGTGGTGATAAGGGGAACGGTTAGTTAATGCACTTTCTGTCTAGGCAATTTAATATTACAGAAGATGCTCTCAAATCTTTGACAGAAGTCAAGGCAGAATTCTTGTCAGATTATATAAGAAAAACAACTCATCATTATACTGTGCACATGGGTGTGTTTTCTCAAAGCCTTTGTGTGTATAGACTCAGTTTTTAAATTAAAATTTTAAAAATTCAGTCTATACTACAAAATGGTGAGCTGCAAGATTTTTGATTTGACCTTGGTTGGTTTGTTATTTTTTCAATCAATATTTTCAATATTTTGGCTCCAGACAGGAGATTTTAACGCCATATCACATGCTACGGCTAAGCGGGCTCTTCCCGGCCTGCCTTGCTGCTCATCTGCCTTCATCTCTCTCAGGGATGCTCATCTCCCCAGCAGTGTTTGACCTGGAAAAGTGCTGTTCCTCCTTGGTAGCCCAGCTCTTATGTTACCTGCAGCGCCTTTCCCTGCCCCACCTGCACGCACTCTCTTAGGTCCCCAGACAGACTTTGAATTGTGGAGGAAAGAGACTATCTCATTCAGCTTGGGGAGATTTATTTATTTGAATGCACAGGTGCTCCTTCACTTCAACTCACTGAACACCTGCTCTTTGCCATCTCCCCTTTTGAAAGGAGACCCAGCTACCCCTAAGAAGAGGATCTTGTCTCTAAAGAGTTGTCCTGTTGAGAAAGGAGAGAGACACGAGCTCTGTGTCTCCTGCTGCCCCCAACAACTTGCTATTTCATTTCTTTGCGATGAAATAAAGATGTGGTGAATGCAATCACTTCATCTTTATTCTGCTCTCATACTTATTTTAAAATTCAGAGATCACGGAATGGCAATTTTCTTATTACCCTTTATTTCTAATTATATAGGAAGAACAACAAAGAGCATTTGGATTTTGTGTTGCTTTCACTGAAATGGTTTATAGCTTCTCAGGTCACTCCATAGAGATTGTTGGGGACCCCCTGAGTTTCTGGGAAAGTGGGACAGCAGCCTGTCAACCTGTCAGTCTCCCTCCTGAGGAAAGCTTACGTGTGCATCTTAAGTTGTTAAACCTGCTGTCAGAGGAGCTGTCTCTGCGCAGACATTCCCTCCAGCCGCCAGCTTCCCACCGCCCCTCACTCCCTGTCCCTGCAGGGCTTTCCTCAGACAGCAGTGCCTGGCACACAGACCCCAGGCTTCTCTGTGCTCTGGAGACAACAGATTTTGGACTTTTGACTCTTATCTTCAAAAATCATAGCTCCAAAGGAGAGCCATGCTAAGGGATGATGGAGGTCAGACCTTTTGCCTCCTGTAGGCAGCCTGGTGATAGCAGAGTGTGTGGGGGCTGGGTGGCCCTCCTCCCTTTGGGGGAAACCACAGGCTTTAGGGGGCAGCAAGTGCTGTCCGGGAGACTGCCCAGTAGCTGAGACTTTTTTCAGTTGAGGGACAGCTGTTTATCATGAAGGGCATTAGGCAGACAGGAGGCAGTGCTGAAACCCAACAGCAAAAAACTATTTCCAACTTCATCTTGGCTTCATAATAATGAAACAGCAATGGTGTAGGCACAAACTGACAGTGAGTAGGTGGTGGGAGAGGAGAGTTGGACATTTGGGGAACAGCCTGGGCAGCCACAGATACAGAGGGAAGCCATTTGGTGTGTGTAACACTCCCCTTCCCAGAAGAGCAGACCTGAAAGGGGAAGGGCAGAGCGGTCTGGTGCACACGGATCAAATTGGTGCATGGCATTTATGACCGTCATGCCATTGGGACTTAGCTTCCAATGAATCTGGGGGGACACAAACGTTTAATCCACCTCATATACATTACAACAGAGGGGCTGGGGGTTTAACTTCATACAGAGAACCACTTAATCATTCTCTGTAATTCTGATCCAGCACTGATATTTGAACCCCATGAAGAAGGGAATGGTGTTTCTGTTTCTGAATACTGATACTTGCTAACAAGAGTAGTTAGCTCACCTGCTATGTGCTGAGTGCTGTTAGAAATGCTTTCTACATATTCACTTATTTACATGCAGGATATATTTTCACACATTAACTCATTCACTTGCACAACACATGCAATATGTTTATATATACTAGCTCATTTACATACGCAATGCATTTCCTTACATTAGCTTGCTTAGATACTGGACTGTTGCATACTGTCTTAGCCCGTTTGGGCTGCTATAACAGAATACAATTGACTGGATGGTTTAAACAGTAAACACTTATTTCTCACACTTTTCGAGGCTGCAAATCCAATATCAAGGCTCCAGCAGATCCAGCGTCGGGCTACTCTTTCTGGCTCATAGATGGTCATCTTTGCACTGTGTCCTCACGTGGGGGAGGGGGAAGGTCTCTCTGGGGTCTCTCATATGTGGACGCTAATCCCACTCATGATGCGCCACGTTTGCGACCTAATCACCTTCCAGTGGTCCCATCTCCAGATACCATCATGCCACTGGGGGTCAGATTTCAATGAATTTGGGGGACACAAACTTTTAATCCTTAACATATATATTTGTTCATTTATATGCATAATGTTTTTATGTACATTAACTCATTTAAATCACCTATTTCACTGACATGGAAACTGAGGCATAGGGAGTCATGTGCCGGAGACCAGTAGGTCGACTCTGGCTTTAGCATCTGAGTTCCTGACGGCTCTGCACACTGCTCACGCTGCCTCTGACGGTCGCCGTGAGTCCCCAGTGCATCTGCACGTCTTAGCATCACCTGTGTAGGAGCCTGAGCATTTAAGAGCAGTTTCCTTGGGTCACCTGATCCTCACAGAGCATTTTAGAAATGAGACAAAGGCCAAGGTTTCCTGGTCACAGAGGGATTCAGCAGGGATGTGAGGGCCTGTCCAGCTCTCTGGCCTCTTCCTCCTACACATTTCCTACCACCCCTAAGCTATGCCTCCCCACCCCCCCAGCACTGCTGTGATCACCCCCCGCACCCCTACATCGGAGTGGCTGATGGGGAAACTCCAGGAGGGATGAGGTCAGACTCCAGACTCCAGTCCTCAAGCTTTCTGCCTCCAAGGACTTGGCCATGGAGCCACCTCCGGCTGTGCTCAGGGCCACCTCCAAGAACAAAGCCGAGAGATTAGGGGCAGGTGGGGGGATGGGCAGGAATCCTGCCAAGAGGATCAGAGGTGAGATGGTAATTTGAGTTGTGACTTTCGCCTTTTGCACTTAATGACATACAGACTTGTCCAAAACCAAAATCCTCTGGCAAAAGAGTGACAATTTTTAGAGTGACCCTCACGTTGCTTAAAAGAGGTCTTCAGGAAGATACGTACTAAAATTCTCATGATCAGCTGGGCAGTGTGAGTACATTTTTACACTGTGGCCAGGCCCACGCCTCAAGGTTCAAGGCTCTGTTCCCCATTTCTGTGCACACCAACCCCCAATGTCTTTCATGCCCATCTACAAACAGTCACTGAATCTGTCTGTTTGCCTGGTGCCGAGAGCCTGGCCTCTTTACCTGAGCTATACTCTGGTTGGAGAGTGATACTTTCTGGGGACTTCTAATGGAAGGGTTGGTCAGACACAGCCCATCACCTTACACTCTGCACCCCATGGCTTCCCCCCCCCCCAGCACAGAAGCTGACACTTGATACATGTTTGCTCAGGGACTAGATGATAGGGTATCAGTGAATGATTCTGAAAAGCATCTATTCAAGGTAGAAATGAGCACAATTCAAATACCTTGTATTTTCCACTCAGCATCTCTTTCTGAAAACACCCCCTACCCCAAGTCCAAAGTTGAATCTGTGCAAGCCCCCGTCTCTGGCACGACCTCCTTCATGGGGACTTTACCACACATTCCTATTTTCTCTCTCAGAGCATCCTTCTATGGCTGCTCTCTTTTCAAAGTATCCTCCCAACTGCCAGAGTCACTTTCCTGAAATCCAAATGCAGTCATTACACTTAATAGCGAGTGACTTTAAGGAGCAAAGCAAGTCACACTAGGTTTTGCACAATCCAATCCCAAATACCAGTCAGGCTCCCAACATCCCTCCTATCCCCAGATGCTCTCTTGCCAACATGGCAGCCTCTGTGACCCCAAACATGACAGACCCTTTTGTGTTTCTGAGTCTTTGCATCTGTTCCTGTGCTGGAATGAGCTCAAGAGCAGTTCATCCTCCTGAGCCGCTCTACCTGCAAGAGTGTGCCTGCATTTCTTCCTCTCTATGCCAGAACTGTCTGCTTTCTAGTGTCTGTCTGTCTCTCTCTCTCTCTCTCTCCCCCTCCCCCCATCCCCCCCCCTCCTTCCTTCCCTCCTTTCTCTTCTTCTCTCCCCCTCTCCTGCCACACGGGATCCCCAGGGCCAAAGTTGGGTTTACATTTCCTGCTCCCAGCATGATTGCGCAGTTGCTTCCCCTCATGCTCCCCTTTGAAATGTTCTTGGCTATGAGGAGGGGACAGTTTCAGCCATGTGAAAGCTTTGGGGTCAGCACTGTCTGCAGTAACTCATAAAGATAGGAAAAGGACCACCTCATCTGTGCATCCTTAGATGAGGCACCAACAAAGGCTTTTTCATTGAATCCCAGACTTCAGGTACACACACACCACCACCCCTTCCCACCAATCATGGCAAATGTCACAACTCCAGGGGCCATCTCCTTTCCAGAATAACAGTATAAAGAACAAAATTTGAATTCCCCATTTCTTGGCATCACTGTGGTGAAATATTCCACTAATTCAGATGTCACTGTCAGGAGCGTTCCCGCTATGGGTGGGCCCCATCGCATCCTTCCAGGGTGCCTATGGACTCTGGCTAGTCTTGGTACAGTGTTCGTTATATGTGTATGTTGCTGTTCAGATGAGAGCGTTACCATCAAACATTATTCAGCCGCTGGAATGTATCTATGTGGAAGGAGGCCATCTCCCGTGCCTGTGCGGACCCACTTTTGAAGATACTCACACTTCGTGCATTTTCCACAAGAGTTCAGTGAGCCCTTTTCACCACCATGGTCACCCCAGGCCAAATTAGCATGAATGAGGTTTGGTTGTGGTGCCTCTCCTCCTTGTGATTCAGTCGTCGCCCTGCTTGCCTCATTGCCTCCTCCCCAGAAGAGCCACACGTTCCATCCATTAGTTTTCCATTTCTTTGGGATCCCTTATATCAAATTAAATGATAATTGTGCTCACTGTAAAAAATCTTTTCTGGAATAAGGTAAAATATGAATGATTGAAGGAGGGTATTAATAAATATCAAACAAATATAATTGTTTGCATTCAGTGAAAAAAAAGAGAAGAAATTAAAGGCAAAAGTATTGTGCAACACGCTGATTTCTAACAATTTCTTCTCTAGCTACACAGGAGGCAAGAGCACTGGGTCAAACCTGAAACAGTAATGTGTGCACTCCCATACTCTAGGTCCCCAGAGCCGATAGCCCTGCCCCCCAGCCAGGGCAAAGGGTCAGAAGTAGCAACTAGTGATTAATCAGGTGGCTCCTGTCTTAGGACACAGTCAACGTTTATTGTCTGTGCAGAGTAGACTGGAGAAATAAGCAGACCCATAAAAGCCAGCAATTAATATTTCCCTGGAGAGATTCCAGATGCTTCTGTGTAGACTATGACATGGCAGTGCTTTTCCTGCTTCTGATTTATTCACTTGTGGAAGAGCTTTCCAAACATGGGGAGTTTTCACAGAAGTGACCCTTTTCAATTTTTCAGAGACTGTTTTGAGTCTTCTTATTGGCTTTCAGTGTTCTGGGGAGACAGGGCTGTGCTTCAGAGCCCCACCTCCCCAGATAGTGAAGTGGTGCACCCACATTCTCCAGACACCTTCCCACTCAGAGCACCGTTCTCCCCACCATCCAGGTGCTGCTGAGTAAGCCTCAGGAGGGCTACTCTGGGGACCTAGAGTATGGGAGTGCACACATTACTGTTTCAAGTTTGACCCTGTGCTCTTGCCTCCTGTGTAGCTAGAGAAAAAATTGTTAGAAATCAGCGTGTTGCACAATACTTTTGCCTTTAATTTCTTCTCTTTTTTTCCACTGAATGCAAACAATTATATTTGTTTGATATTTATTAATACCTTCCTTCAATCATTCATATTTTACCTTATTCCAGAAAAGATTTTTTACAGTGAGCATAATTATCATTTAATTTGATATAAGGGATCCCAAAGAAATGGAAAATTAATGGATGGAACATGTGGCTCTTCTGGGGAAGAGGCAATGAGGCAAATGGGGCGACCTATCCCACCCCCAAACAAATGTTGACATTTGATTGTGACCTCCAGTGGCATAGAAGAGTGACCAGTGACAGGAACACAGGCTATAGCTACAGGAAGATTTCAATTAAGAGGGCTATCTTTTATCCTTCAAACTAAACCGTATTAATATTTCCATGGTCCACCAAGAAAAACTCTAAAATACCATCTTGGTTGCTAAATGATTTCCATGGCCTGACTACTGCAATATTTCAGGGTGTTGAGTAGCTGGATCTCAGGACAAAATCTTCTTCCTTTGTATACTACAGGAATTACAAAGTAAGGTATGGTTATATGGTAGATTTGTTGTTGCCTCTGGTCTTTTGTCATCTTTCCTTTTTCAGAAGTTTTCATCTTAATTTAGAGTTGGGTTAAAATTCAAAGGAAAAAAATCTCTTAAAGTCTTTATTGAAGTGACTTGAAAGGTATATGAAATATCACATAGTTTGAGCCATTTTCATTGCTGTAGGCAAAGCCATAAGTTTAACAGGGAGCTAGATAAGGTGTTTATGGGCTAGCTGTTGGCCAGACCAGAGACATCATGCTCTGGTTCTAGGAGGTCACAGGTTCTTATGGAAGTTTCTTGAAGGAGTTCTTAAAAGAAAATGAGGTCATGAGGAATTTTAAGTCTTTTATAATCCTGGAAAGTCTTAAAATCATTCGTCTAAACTTTGATTTTGACTTGAGCAGAACCAAAGTACAAGAGAAATTCAGTACAAATAACCTCAAAACTGGATATAAGTCCTACTCTGAGCAAGCGGTAGTTATAACTATTGCCAGGTTTAATGTGAAGTTGATTGGTTTGCTCCATGCTCACTAGACAAATATGAGACAGGCTTAAGCTACACGAAGAGATTTTAGCTGGATGTAAAGAAGCATATTCCTTGTGGTCAATGAACAAATATCGTGATAGTCTACCAGGGAAAGTACAGAACCTCATCACTGGAAATTGAGTTTGTATTTTGGAGCTAGAGGATTAGGGAAATGACCACTTCAATTCTCTTTCTCCCTGTGTATAATTTGCCCGACTGCTATTGACTGTCTTCCCAGGTATCCCACTGGGCATTAAGGAAAACTTCCTCCTAAAAATAACAGAGCTGAATAATTCAACTAGGGATTTCTTAAGTAGTGGAGTTCCTTTTGTCTTTTCTGAGCACTTTCATACGATTATTTATCTTTCCCATGAGTCAAACCTATGACTTATATATGGACAGATGTTTTCAATTTAGACGTTATAGATGTGAGAACTGAAATTCAGTGATGTCAAGTGATAATGCCACCCAGGTGTGAAACTTTCAGTGTCATTTTTGTGTTTTTTCTACTCATCCAAAATTTAATTCCACTACATTCTGTTATTTTTTTTTCTTATAATGTTACCTGCACCTGTTTTGTTTTATTCACATCTGCTGCCTTCATTTAGAGCTTTCATTACCTCGTGCCTGGACTATTATATTGGTTTCCTATTATATATGTTACCTTCCAGATGCCATTCTTTCCTTCTCCTTGATGCCTTCCCTGAGTTTCAGGATCGTCAGGGTGTGAATTCATGTATCCTCCATTCACTTTGCAGTTCCCTTTGGTTGTGGGAAAATAGCTAAGAATGGACTAGAATACTTGTGACAGAAAGAGCTTTTCAAAGATTTCCTAACATACTTGTACCCCCTTGCACCTCAACTCTAACTCCAACAACTCCAAGTATTTGATTTGGACTATAAACCTCTGTTTACGGGTGAAATGTAATTGTATGCATCTATATTTCTCAGTGTTATACAGTCTTAAATGTCAGGTAACAAAAATCATCAAAAGCTCAAATGGATATAGTTTTGATTTCTTAGAATGGGGATTCATCATGGCTGGCCATGGATATTAATGGTAATATCCATTGGTAAATGGCTGGCCAAATTATCCTACAAGCAAATAGGACCCCCCAAAATACAGATAGCCATGCTTATATCAGAAAAAATTAAATTTCCAGCTTAAAAAAAAGTAACAAGGGACAGGAAAAACATTATGACTATGGGGTTAATCCATCAAGAAGACATAATACTCATCAACATGTGCACTAAACGAAGAAGCATCAAAATATATAAGGCAGTATAAACACATCTAAAAACAGATGTTGGCAGCAAGACAATATTAGTGGAAAAAATCAGCAACCCACTTACAACAGTGGACAGATCAACCAGACACAATATCAACAAGGAAACAATAACCTTGAATGAAGAATTATACCAGATGTGTCTACTAGATTTTTATAGCATTATCTCCCCCAGAAAGCCGAGTATACATTCTTAAGTACTTGTGGATATTAATGAGGGTAGACTACAGGTTGTGCCACAAAACAAGTGCCAATCAATTCATGAAGACTGAAATTATATCAAGTATCTTTTCTGATAACAAATGTCAAACAAATCAACCATAAAAATAAAGTGGGGGAAATCGTATAATATGTAGAGACTTAACAACATAATACTAAATGACAATTAGATGGATGAGGAAATCAAGGCAGAAATTTTAAAATACTTGGATATAAATGAAAATTAAGACACAAACTACCAGAACTTAGGGGAGTTAGGAAGAGCAATATGTGGAGGGAAGTAGATAGTAATACTGGCCTATATCAAGAAACAAGGAGCTGAAATAAATGATCTAATTTATGCCTTAAGAAACTAAAAAGAAGGAAGAACAAATCAAGCCAAAAATAGCTTCTCAGATTCTTCCAAAGAATTGTGGAGTGCTTCTAAACATTTTATGAGGCCAGAATTACCTGAAATCATAAAATACATAGAAGAAAACATAGGCAAAACTCTCACAGACATGGCTAGAGGGATGTCTTGGGGACGGACTCCACTATGACAAGTGAGAAAAGCAAAAATAAAAATGGGGACTACATCAAACTATAAAGATTCTGCAAAGCGAAAGAAACTATCACTAAAATGAAAAGCATTCTAATGAGTGGGAGAAAATATTTGCATATATTTGCATATCTGACAAGGGGCTAATATCCAAGATCTACAGAGAACTCATACAACTAACAAAATGAAAACAAAATCCAACAAAAAAAATGTACAAAGAGTTAAATAGGTACTTCTCCAAAAAAGACACACATATAGCCAATAAGCACATGAAAAAAGAAGGTTCATCATCACTAATTATCAGGGAAATGAAAATTTAAACCACTAGGAGATACCGCCTTACTCACTTGAGAATGGCCCATAAAAAAAAAACAAAAACAACAAAAACAGAAACTAGTGTTGGTAATTGTGTGGATAAAATTGAACTTTTGCTTACTGTTGGTGAGAATATAGTCAGTTCCAGCCCCAATGAAAAATAGTAGGAGGATCCTCAAAATATTAAAAAGTAGTTCTGCCAGATGATCCAGCAGTTCCACTCCTGGATATCTATCAAAGAATACAAAGATGCTAATCCAAAGATATATGCACTTCTATGTTCATTTTAGCACTATTTGCAATAGTCAGTCATGGAAACAACCTAAGTGCCCAACAACAGATAAGTGGAGTGAGAAGACCCAATGAAATGCTACTCAGCTGAAAAAAAGATGAAATTTTGCCATTTGTAACAAAATAAATGGAACTGGAGGAAATTATGTTCAGTGAAATAAGTCAGAAGAAAACAAAGAGTAGATGATTTCATTCATTTAGAATATAGAGAAACAAAACAAGGGAACAGACAAAACTAAACCAAAACAAGCCCTAGAAATCTGTGGAATTGATTCTTCTTGAAGGGGATTTAAGGGTGTGAAACAAAATGGGGGAGGAGTCCCATTTGGCTATGTTGGAGGATTGGGGTTGCTTTGGTGATTAAGTGTGGTGTGGTCACATCTTAAAAGGTATGAATCTATGTACTTAAATCATACAGTGTTGTAAACCAGTGTTAACTCAATTTCAAAAAACATTACCAAAAAATATAATTAATGTTGTTCTTGTTGAGGACTTGCAAAAATATTTTTCCATGTACATCCCAGAACCAAGACTAATTATGGAGAATTTATATATATAAATGACTGAAATTCAAAACACATCTATCATGATAAGTTAAAATATATCAATAGAATTATAATACTGCCTGATTTATAATCTACATTTTCAATGTGTGAAATTGTGTATAATGAAATTAGTATACACTGTATCATATTTTGTGTCATGCTGTCTTCTCCCGTTAGATCATAGGTCTGTCAGTGACAAAGAGCCGTATTTACTTACATAAATCATGTTTGTTGATGTTTTCAGTTACTCAACAAGACATCTAGTAAGTACTCATTATGTGACAAGCCCAGTACTTACCCCCAGTCCTAGAGTTGTGCTGCTGGATATTAGTGTTATACCCAGGGGTGGGAGATAATGGTTTGGGGGCTGAATGGGGCACCTGCCCTCAATTCCCATGTGTTTACTCCATGACACCATACTGCTTCCAAATAAACATTATTAACTATGAGCGATCTACCTAGTTGTGAATTTTTTTTCATCCCAAGATTGAAGAGCAGAACAGTCCGATTTCCAGTTAGATAGCGCCTCTGTGTCATCCTAGCTCTACTCTTCCTTCACAGATGAGAATGTGGTCAGCCACACAGCAGCGGGCACTGTTCATCACCCCATGATGACTGACTTTTCTCAAGAGGTGCTTATCCATTAGCTTTTGCCTGCCTTTTGCTAGCTCTCTAAACACTTTAACAGAATTCATTACGCCTTTCTCTTGATTTTAGAAAAATAAGCAGAAACTCAGGAGTGGGAGTCATTCTAACACAAGCTCTCTGAATATACAATGAATTCTTTATTGTGGCGCTTGCGTCTCTCAAATGTGTGGGTCCTGTGCTTGTGTCTTCAGTGTATTGACACAGATTTCTTTGTGAGCCTCCACATCACGCCCTGTAAGGACAGTCATCCTTCTTTGCCTTTGATAGACATAGGAAAATTATTTCCTGGTGAGAAATCAGGTGCTTGTAAGAGCCAGCCTTTCAAAGAGGTATCTACCGTCAAAAGGGCTAATCGTCCAAATGACAGAAACGCATGACTGGCTTTCCTCTTTACGCTGCCTTGATTGAGGCAAGATGAGCGTGCTGCTGGCCTTAGCAATGGAGAATTCTGTTAGAACAACATCCTCAGGGAATAGCTTTTATCTGCTAAGTATGACAAGTGTAGCAAATGCACACAAAGCCCAGATCTCATGGTCTTTCTCTGAAAAAGCTTCAAGACCAATGGCCCACATACCTGCCACAGCAGACAGAGCTGACTCTTAGTGTGTTATGGGAGTAGCTTGCCCTTGCATAACACAACTTATTTACCTTTTATCCGTTAGCCTGAAATAGTCTATATTGCCCCTCACACTTGGTTGTGACTACCAAGACAGGAGTCACTTTTGGAGACAAGAAAGAAGTAGATGACACTTCCCTCTCTCAGACACTGAGGGTGTGGAGGTTCCAGTTCATCACCTAGCTCCTGACTTTTCATGGGAACAGAGGAGCTGCTGGATCAGGTGTGACTGGCTTGAAGACATGGTGGTGAAAAGGAGGCCAGGAACACTTCTGTTGTTCTCTTGACTGTTCTCAGGCATATATGCCTCCAAGTTGGTTCTCTGGCATTACTCACTGCACCTAGTTGTCCGCCCACTGACACAAATCCTTGGGAACAGCCAGCCAGCCTGCCTCTTCCTCACCCTTCTCTGTTCCCAGGACAAGTGGGGATGTCGCTGTGGCAGCCATTTGGAATTTCCTCTAATATATTCACTTACAGGTGTAATAACCATAGAAACGGAAGTGGATTAGTAGGTGCCGAGAGGGTCCGAGAGAGGGGATAGGAAATCACTGCTAACAAGTATGGGGTTTCTTTGGTAGTGGTAGAAATATTCTAGAATCAGAGAGTGCTGATGGCTGTAGAACATTATAAATATACTTCAAAGAACCTCACTAATTTGTACCCATTAATGTGGAGAATTTTACGCTGTATGGATTTTATCTCAAAAAACTAAAATTAAATTTTAGAACCTAAATATTCAATCTCATCTCCTGGAAGGAATCATCCCAGCAATACTATTCCTTAATTTTCACATGCATCCCCATTCTGATACCCAAGTTTATTTCAAGATATGCTGCATACATACATTTTTTGTTTGTTTTTATTTAGTGTTACCCTGTGAAATGTCCACCTGACTGAAAGGTAATCAAGTTATAAGGCCCTCTTGGAGCTTGAGTGTGTATGCTATGAGGAGATGGCTTGGCCTTCTGGCTTGGACCAGGCCTGCCTGAGGCAGAACTGGAGAAACACACACTTCTTCCTGCCCCCTGCCCTGCACACTTCAGTTCGGTAGCATAAAACTCCTTATACATCTACATATTGATAGGGTTCTGGACATTTTGCTCAGTACCTGGGGAGAAGTAATACCTTTCTAATCCAACTGAAACATGCACAGAATAAAATGCAAAATAAAAAAGTAATCCCAGGAACACAGATGGAAAACAAAGAGCTCTTATTGTCCCTGAGATGATTACAAGTGAGGCTCATTGATACAAATTTTATCTAAATTAAAATACTTATTTTTTTCATATTAAAGTCACAAAGTTTGCTACAGTGCTTTTAAAATTAATGAATGAATATTATTTTTCCCATGAGATCAATTCCTTCTATATTACCTTATTGCTTATTTTTTTTAACTTACTTGCTAGCTCATTGACACTTTCCCATTCAGAGGTTTGCTCTTATTATTGAAAATGGCTAAGGAAGAAAAAAATGATCAATTTCTTCAATAAGTTCTGAGACTGAAGATTGAAATGTTTTAGTTTGGGATCAGTTGTAGATCAAACCCCAATAGTTCTTAGAGACCATTTAATTTGATGGTGGTTGTTTTTCAGTTTAAGCAAGGTAGTGTTTATTTTTTATTATGTTTTTGTCATCTTAGTAACTTTTATTTTATTATTAATTGTTAATGCAGTACCATTGTTTCACGTCCTTGTTAATTTATTGACCATAGAGGGTTTGTCCCCTCAGGTGGGGTCACGGTAGTCTCCACCACCAAAGCACCCATAGTTCTTCACCACAGTCCATTGTGCTCTCTCAGCCCCCAGCCCCGTTCTCACCCCTCCCTCTGTCACTCTGGGTGCCTTAGATCTATGATCTTCTTTCAAGGGTTGGTTTTAATGTTTGTCTTTGACCCTTTGTTTTGGTTTCTCTTGATTCCACATCTAAGTGACAGCATCCAGTAGTAATCTTTCTCCTTCTGGTTTATTTTGCTTAGCATAATTCCCTTCAGCTCCAGCCGCATTGCTGCAAATATTTTATCTTTTTTGGTTGCTGAGTAGTATTCCATTGTGTATATATACTACATTTCTTGATGCACTCATCTGTTTTTAGAACCCTCTTACACTGTTGGTGGGGATGTAGACTTGTCCAGCCCCAATGGAAAGCAGTGTGGAGCTTCCTCAAAAGACTGAAAATTGGTCTGCCACATGACCCAGAAATTCCACTCCTATATTTACCTAAAGAACACAAGAACACAAATTTGATAGATCCTGTGTTTATTGAAGCACTAATTACAATATCCAAGCAATACAAACAACCTAAGACACCATTTAATTTGAATAACTATCCAAATAATTGGAGGCTGAGCCATATGCTCCTGGAATAACAAGAAGATGCCTGGGCCAGAAATTTTCTCAAAGAACAGTGAAAATAGAAATTATGATGTCTGGAGAAGATAATCTTTCTTATATCCTTTTCAAGGTTTAAAATAAAAGTGAAAACAATAATCTATTCATAACTGGATGGGAGTAAGATTTCATCCACTGACTCATTTTTGTACTGGACACTCCAATTTCCAGGCAAGTCAGTCCCTAGAGTTGGTGACAGCTCTGCTGCCTTCTGTAGCTGTCAAGGAGCGACTCAAGGAGAGACTTTATTCACCTCACAGGGACTTTATCACATGGGTGAGGTTACTGGGGAAATGACCATATAAAATCCATATCACAATTAGCACTGTCAGTACATTAATTTAATAAGTATTCCTAGGAAGAGATTAAGTCTACCCTTTCTATCAACGTTTTTTTTTTTGTTTGTTTGTTTGTCATTTTCTCTGAATGGCTTTTGAAGAGTCATGGAATTATGAAAGTAAGGCAATTGTTTTTTGTTTATTTGTTTTTTTAATATATATTTTTATTGTTATTTATGTCTTTTACATTTTGTATTCCCCTTGGGTAGCCCACCACCAATTCACCAGTGATCCATCTCCGTGGTCCCTTGTGTTCTTTTCTATTCCATTTTGTGCCCTTATCCTCCCCTCCCCCCGCCCTCCCCCCCACCCGCTGAGTGTCTCTCTCCTATTTGGTTTCCTTATAGTCCTGTTAGAATTTACCCAAAGGACACAAAAACACTAATCCAAAAGGATACATGCACCCGTATGTTCACTGCGGCACTGTTCACAATAGCAAAAGTATGGAAGCAACCCAGATGTCCAAAAACAGATGGTTGGATCAAGAAGATGTGGTACATATACACAATGGAATACTATTCAGCATTCAAAGAAGATAAACACATGCAATTTGCAGCGACATGGATGGAATTAGAGGGGATCATACTCAGTGAAATAAGCCAGAAAGAAAAAGAAAAATACCGAAAGTAAGGCAATTGTATAGTGTGAAATAGTGTGATGTGAACTCGCGCAGGCCACTTGTTTGTGCCAGTTCATCCTGCTTGCCTGGAGTCTTCCATGCAGAGGCCTGAAGCTGTCTGCAGAGATTATGCTCTCCCTCTCATTGCATGCTCTTGAGGTTCACAGCAGATGCCAAGACACGCAGATAGCAAAACTTCAGCCCCACCATCCCTGCCCCCACTACTGTCTGCACACATCTAGGAGAGTCAGGATTGCTATTGCCTAAGAGTCAGTCTCTTCAGGCCCTGACATTTAAGAAGGCCACCTGTGTCTTGGGTGCCCCATTTTCACCTAATCGAACAGTTAGAAAATGAAATGTGAAACTTAAGCCTCAGAAACTCAGGTTATCAAGGAGAAGACCAGACAGGCATTTCTAAGTTATCTAGACCTTCGTGGGTGACAGACCTAGAGTCTCCAGCTATGCTTGCATCTGTGCATGGAGTGTCATTGTTGCTGGGTCTTTTTCTCAGTATTAAGACTTTTCCTTTATCCTTCGTTCCCCCCAATACTCTCAGTAATCATATTTGCTGTCACTTGTCTTTATAGGGATTTGGTGACTTTTTAAAGGACAAATGCCAACTCTGAGGCCCTCCAAAAGGACCGTGATGTTGGCCTTTGTGTGTGTGACAGTCCTTGGGAAAAGTGCCCTGAGCTAACAGCGTGAGCTGATTGTCATGTGTCATGGCCACAAAACTTCCCAGTCACCTTTGAACCTGCACTCTGAGTGTCTGGGCATCAAATAGGTTTCCCTGGTGCCTTCCCAGGCCTCTCTGCCTTGTTACATTATTACAGAGCTAGCATTTCTTTAGGGCTTACTTTATGGCAGTTCCTCTAAAAACCCATTTCCACACACATCACCTCTGGCCTTTTTCTGTTTGGCATATTGTTTAGACAAAGAGGAGTTTGTATGTATCACATCCCACCAGACTCTCCTAAGTGGAAGCCTGGGATTTGCAACTTGGGATTTTTTTCCTGCCCTCTAAATGAATGCCTTGTTGGGAAGGCTGTTGACATAGTGCAGTTTCTCACATCTTTACAGCACAAGGGACTCCTTAGCCACAAGGACACATTCCCTCACCATTATTATTAATATGAGCAACCATATTTCCACTTATATACTCTGGGGGACTAATTTCTGCTTCCAGCATCATTTATGATATGATTCATATCTCTATTTAATATAAAATTCTATCCTTCCCAAATATTTCATCAACACTTCAGAATTTTATTTCCAAAAATGGTTTTTCAAATGATATACTCCAAACCTCTCATTTTACAAATAAGAAAACAGAACTCTAGAGCAGGGTTTCTCAACAGCGACACTACTGACATGTTAGGTCTGGTAATTTTGTGTTGTCAGACACTGACTGGTGCGTTGTAGGGTGTTTAACAGCATAGCTGGCTTCTTCCCTTTAGATACTAAGAGCACCGCCCTGCCCCAGTTATGACAAAAGTGTTTCCAGGCATTGGCAAATGTACCCTGGTTGAGAACCCCTGTCTAGAGGTAGACACACAGCTGGGTGGTGACAAAGTCAGGAGTAGGTTTCCTAACTCCTGGATTCACCCTTTCCGGGCTGAGTAATAGGACTGAGTTCTCACCCTGTGCAGAGCTCACAGTAATGGACAAAGGCATTTCCACAGCTCTCTAGGGATAGGGATAGGGATAGGCTTAGGAGACTAAGGAACCAGGAGTGAGAAAGAGCTTTGTGGAACTCTGGGCAGATGTGCTCCCTCTACCCGATCTCCCATCTGCCTATAGAACTGGCCCAGTGATCCAGTGGCTCAGCTTCTGTGAGTGAAATTCTACCAGACATTAAACCTTCATTCATTTGATGTGTGTCCAAAGTGAACAGATTTAGGAGAGAGAATATAAGCGACAGAGGACTGTAGGTCCTTGTGTGCAACCCTCCACATACCTGGGATGAGCCTCATGGGAGGCAACACGAGCCTCATGGCGTGAACACGACTCCTTTGCAGCCGGGTGGCTGTCAGCCTGGCCTTGATCTCGTACCCTCTGGTGGAAGTCCTGATTCACACAGTTTCTTTGGCACTTTTTTCCAAGCTGTAAAAAACATCCAATTTGTACAATTTCTACTGCCACTTTCTTTAAATCTGCATTGCTTTTCTCTCCTGACCTCAGGCTTAGAAGAGCTGTATAGCACTAAGTGTGAGGAGGGTGGCAGGTAATGAATGCCCTGGGGTATTGCCACTTCCTGATGGAGGAGGACAAATATAATTAACAGGGATTTCACAGGTGAGAGAGCAGAAGTTTTCATGCTGAGTCTTATTCTGGGGCCTAGTATGAACCTAAATTTCTCCTTAAGTAAATTCTGCTGCTGAGGGTCTAGATGGAGACCACTCTAACGTTTGTTTACTGAATTCTATCTTTGGCTCAAAGGACTCCATGGAACTGGTCTGAGGTGTCTTTCCTCTAAGCACAAGTTTACATTCAGTGCCTGGACCCACATGCAAAGCAAAAATTTCACTCAACTCTATGTCTTTTGTTTAAATGATGTTAGAAATACCAAAATAGAAACAACTTTTGCATAAAATTACTTTTGAGTTGTTAAGTTGGCTCTAAGAACAGAGTTAATGAACTGAGGGGAAATGGGTCCTGGTTATGCCACTCGAAATTGTGGCTTTATTCTAAGAATCATTGCTTTAGACAAAAGACTTTTCTAAACTTTCCCTGTCCTAGTTCATTTTTTATTCTTCGAGTGAACAGTAGGGTATTCTGTGTGTTTCTGAATTATTTCCTTCCCAACCACCTGGTCATAATCCAAAAGGGAAAAACAAATCAGATTGCCTTTGTGAGCTGTATTTCATTGCCATCCACATGTGAACCACAGTGCTCCATTTGTTACCAAATGAAGAACATTCTGGAAACTTTGCACAAAGAAAAATTAGTATTTACTGCTACAGTTGAAATTTCCTAGGGAAAAAAATAGCAAATGAAGTAAAAAGAAGCCTCAGTGTGCACTGATCTTAGTCTGTATCTCTGATTAGTCCCCCTTTGAGGCTTAGCTGTGGCTGCTGCGGCTGCCCAGTCAGCAGATGTCACTATCGGGGAGGAGCTCACTCTCCTGCCACCTTTCTCCCATAGTGAAATGGGGGTGTCCTGTCATACCAGTGTCATTACAGTGAATCTCTGAGTGTAACTGCTGTGACAGCCAGGAAGAAAACTCATGAAAGAATACTGTAACAGGCCAAATCCAGCTTGCCACCCAGTACTTAATATTAAATGGCATCTTGCCACTTCACTAAGTACATTCTTCCCTTCACCAATGGTGGTCAAAGCTAGGGTCTCCATTCTGCTCCCCTTCCCTAAGAGCAGCCATTACCTGCAAACCTGGAAGGATGGCAGAGGGAAAGATACCTCAAGTGAGCGAGCAGGTGTGTCAGTCAAGGTGTCAGGTGACAGGAAGAAAGGTGTCATACTCAAATTGGGTATTTTGTAAACTTTAATGAAGGGTATATCTCCAGAAGTATGGATAAAGTATGGAGAACCCCCTAAATGGTATAAAATGGCTAATAGTAACTCAAGGATAGTCAGAGTGGCTCCAGCATCACCTAGATCTGAGGGGTCTGTGGAAGGGAGCAGTTTCCTGAGCCAGAGAAAAGCAAGTGTGGAGAGGCCTCCTGCTCCCACTGGCCTCCCTCCAGAGGGAGTCTGCCCTGTGGTCCAGGCAGGCCAGCACTGAGCAAGGTGGAGAAAGGGCAAGGCACACAGGAAAATTGGCCCAGGTTGGACTAGGATGATGCCCTCCTCACTCCCTGAGACTAAAAGGCATCCTTGCTTTCTCTCCTGTCTCTCCTCTTGTCCTTGGGTGGATTCAGGTTACACTTTCCACCCCAGCCTCACCTGCCATTTTCCTTTCTGTTTTTTGCCCTCATTCCTTGTCCTGCCAATACCATAATAGTAGGTGGAAAAACTAAAGGCTATTTCAAATCATTTTTTTTTTGCTGTTAACAGCACCAGGTTTGTTCTGCCCTTAGAGTCATACAGACTCAGGGCAAGGATTTTACCCTGAGCTCATTGAATCCATTTCCCCAGTACAAACCATTTTTCTCAGCAGCCCCTGCTTGACCAGCTCCTGCTGTGTGGGGTACAGTGGCACAGAGGTAACTCAGGCCCACTCACCAGCAAGGTCGCCAGTGCAGATCCTACCCTTTAAGCACTATCAAACTGTACCCCCCTTTGGATGTCAACCCTTTTGTCACTCTTAAGCCACCTTTAGAAAATTGTTTCTTCAAATATGTTGTTGATGTCCAAGACACCCACAAAAGTTGACGCTACTTGCAAGAGTATTCATCAGGCTCTTCACTACCAGTTTCTTTCTCCAAGTTGAAACAGGTGAATATTGATGCATTGCCCTTGATCATGGCAGCATTGGGTTATGTTATAAATACATTATTGAGCATTACAGTGATGAATATGGATGATACATACACATGCAGACATTATACCCACACAGAAGTATGTGTGTGTTTGTTTTAATTAATAGGGTTGGTTTACTTACAGCTAGCCATTCTCTTGCCTTGACCTACAATGAATGACTTTCTTTTTTTGAGATGACTGACTGGGATTTCAGTTCCTCAGTGTCTTCAGTTCCTGGAAGAGTCCACAACAACAGATTTACTAACACCTTGTTCCATGGCAGAAAGTCATTAAGTGGGGAGGCAGGAGGTGGGGATTCTAGCTTGGCTTCATCACATCCAATTTGAAATTGTGTACATTATTTTACCTCTTTGGGTCTCTTTATCTTACTGGTAAACACAATAAGCATGAAGTGGCAGTTACTCTCCAAGTGAAAAATGTAGTGTAAGGTAACCATTTTGCTAGTCCTGGGTGTAACTATTACATCCAGGCAACTACTGAGACTTGAATAAAGACCTTTATGGCCTTTGGGCATCATATTACCAGACTCACAAGGAAGAAGGATGGTGAATTTCATGCAACTCTGTACTGTCCCTAGTCCTGTCTGATGTGTCTCTGAGTGATTAGCAGGTCCTCTTAGTGGAGGACTACACAGCTGTGAATTTATTATGTGCCCACCAAGGGGGGCATTGTATTTGTCAACCTGTCAATAAACTACATAGTAAAGATTTGAATCATAGAGCAGAACAGTTTCAAAGGACTTGTTACAATCTATCAAGTCAATAACTTACCATTTAAAAAAAATCCCTCAATACAAATTTACACAATTTTGAGTTGTTTTACAACTTATCGGGCCATTAATCTAAGTTTTAAAAGTCCCTTAATATTCTTAATCATAGCTTGTACTGTTTTTAAGTGCTGAAATATGTTTCAGCATGCAGAACCACAGGAGCATGAGGAAAACATGACTTCAGGGAGTTCCATAAAACTAACCAAAGAAACCATAAATATATTCAGTGTAAGGTCTGTTATGTATACAATTTATATGCAATGAGTTGGGCTTGATCTAAGGGGTTTGTATTTGTCCACTTGTCGTGTCTCTCCAGGTTGGCAAATGTGGTGTAAAGGAAAATGCACGTGACCTAAAGCCAAAACTGAGTTTGAATTCCATCTCTGCTACTTACTTCCCATGATACCTTAAGAAAGCCATTTTGTTCCTTTAAACATTTCTAGCATGACAATAAAAAACCTGTCTTATAGTGTTACAAGGAGGATGGGCACAGAACATGGCAGAGATCAGCAGTCTAGAGATGCTTGTTGAACTGGAACCACTTTCATGAGTTGAAAATAAACAAGAATCAACAGCATTCTCTGCACACTCCCCCCTCCCCCGAAGTCATACACACCCTACTCTCCCACAGAGAAGCCAGTATTCCTAGTACATTTATTTCTGTCTCTTTCATAAATTCAGACAACCCCACCCCCCCAACATACATGCGCACACACCTGTGAGTCAGCACAACTACCACCTCATACCCATCTACAAAGAATGTAATAAAAAAGAGTTTAGAATCTGGACAGATTGCTTTTAAAATATTTCCAACCACAGGTATAATTTGTCATTATTATTTACAGAACACACTTCCTCTTCCTTCATTTCTCCATTTATTTCCCTTTCTAACCTTGCCTAGAAACTTCCCAGGAAACATCCCATTTCTGAATAGTCCCATCTCTACCCCTATCTCCCAGATTAAACACTCACTGGTCCTATAGAATTGAGATCCAACCAGGTGAAAGGCGAAGTATCACTGTAAGTGATACTAGGGCGATAAGCATAAATAAGATACAGGTGCTCCTTTAAGGCACTCACAGTCTTGTAAATTTGAAAATGGGTTTTTGGCCTGGAGATAACTGCCCTATGTAATGACTAAGTCTGTGTACCAGCTACTGGGCTTGGCACCCCAGCTGAGCATCTGTGTCTCAGCTGCCACCAACCAGACACCTCCACCTTAAACCCAACCTTCTGAGGGAAATTCATTATAGTCTCATTACTCCATTTTTATAGGTGAATGTTTCTTATCATCTGTAAGAGTTTATTAAATCAGTCTGTTCTGAGTGAGGCTCACTAGAAGCCCTCTCTAATGCTATCCAAGGGTCCTTTGCCATCTGGACTGTGTTATAGGTGGATAGTATCATAATAAGATCTCTCTGGTACCTAAATGGGCTTCAGGATGGATCTGGACTACATCATCATCCTCAAGTTTAGTGTAGCAAAGGTGGAAAAAATGGCTGGAAGGTTGCCAATTTTTACCTACCCAACAAAGCATAATTTTGCATTTCCTCCACTCCACCCAGTGAGTGTGACATGTTTTTAGTGACTGCTTTATTCTGAAATACTTCCATCAAATTCAAAGATCATTCCCGATGAACAGAACCATGACCTGAAAGCAGAGGATCTTTCTGTGCAGAAATGATCCGAAGTCTTCTGATTCTAATAACTATTTTCCACATGAAATAAATATTGACCATGCTACCCAATCATGCATACTTATTGATTCTAGAAGTTGTTACATGAAAGTGTTAAACATTATCATCAAATAGATTCATACTCTCTCACACGCATGCACACTTATCCACACATCATTTCAGAGCCAGGACAGTGTTCCCTGGAAGGAAAAATGGTCTTGGACCAGAAACCGTGTTCACAGGACAGTGCTGAGGCTTGGGGGTGGGGGGCAGGTCACTGTGGGTTCCCACCCATAACCTCACAATCATAAGGCACCATTCAGGCTGAGTGCAACCGCAGGTTTATTAACAAATGGGAGATTGGGAAAAGGAAAGGTTTGCTAAGGCCGCGAGTGGCCACCTGTCTCACCCCAGAGAGTGCCCACAGTGTCCAAGAGTCCCAAACAAAGGCCACTTGTTCAAAATGGCAATGTCCCTTCCACGAGAGCCTGGAGCCAGCATACACTGGCAAGCTATGGACCAAGATTCAACTCACAGCAGCGGCCAGAGGTGCAGCACTGCTGAGGGGGCCCACAGTGGCCAGCAACACCTACTCAAAGACCAGGCTGGCCATATGGGCCACCAGACCAGACAGTGCCAGAGGCCACAGCATCAGGAGGCAGAGCAGGAGCAGCAGAAGCGGTAGCCAGTTCTCAGATAGCTAGACACCAGTGCTCAGCCACAGGTCAACAGTGCTGCTGGCCAGAGCACAGGCACGAGTGTGAAATCCCTTTGAGAGCTAGCAGCTGTTCAGAGGCACCAGGCGCAGGCCAAGGGCACAGGCTAGTGATGCCCATCAGCAGGGTGGGGGGCAGGAGCAGCAGTGAGGCTGCAGCTTGAAGGGGAGATCAGAGGTGGAGGTCTCTGAGGTCTGTGAAGGTCTACAGAGTTCTTCCCCAGAGGTCAGGTGGAGTCTTCCTGCGGAGTCTGCAAAGCTTTATCCGGGAGAAGGTGCCGATAAGTCTTCCCGACGAGTCTGAATCCCAACATCTAAAAACCCAAGCTGTGAATTTGAATGAATGTTCACCTTATGGAATCTCAACTTGTATCCCTTGACTTTCAGCCTCATGGGCCCATTTACCATCCTAACTACTAGACTGGCTGGGCTAACCATCAATCAGCTTGGTCCATTTTCTATTCCTGTGCCCTATCAAAAGGGAAACCCCAGCCTGTGCATTCAGACCACCCCTAATGGTGAGGTCTGGGCAGGCTCCATGTCTGTGCACTCAGGGAAGCTGCAGCCGCCAGGGCCAAAGGCTCTGCCCTGAGCCAGGGCGGTGCTACGGGAGTGGGCCTGGCTGCAGCCGCACACTCTGCCACCTTTACCCGTCTTCACGCTCCACGGGGGCAGCGGCTCTGTGGCTCCTGTTTCAGAGCCAGTGTTGATTTCTTTCATGTTGATTTCCTAATGAGTATAATTTTAATAAGATCCCCAAATAATTGTTTATTTGAGGAAAGAGGTAAAGAACCTATAGGAAGAGTTGCTTGGGACTCTGTTGTAGGACGTTTTTGCTTCCACCATAGTAATAAAAGCAGTGGAGGCAGGGGAGGGGAGGGCAGTGACAGAACCAGACAAGTATAGATGCTGGATTTGGGCTACTTTTCGAAGAATTTGTCTAATCTATTGACCCTTTCTAAGGTTGACTTATTTCACTCTGAAACTCAAGAGTTTTCCTCAAGTAGACCTATAGGGTAGAGTCAGAAGTCACGTCTCTTGGCAGAAAAAATTTAAAAAGTTCTTTAGCTACCCAATGTTGAAAAATTAATGACTCATTTTCCCAGCTTAGTTTCACATCAGTTGTGTTTTTGACTCACAGTTGTGTTTGGGGTAAGATTCCATGAGAATGAAGCCACACACCTTCTGAGTAGAGGTTCTCCAAGTGTGAAGCTTAGGCCAGCAACAACTGGAACTTGTTAGAAATAACATTCTTGGACCTCCCTAGTGGTGCAGGAAATAAAGACACAGGGATATCAAGCTATTGCCAGCCACTGCAACATGAGTTCGATCCCAGGTCAGGGCGCTAACCCACATGGCACAGCAGACCTCTCCTGTCTCGCCCGCCACTCCCCACAGCAGTGTATTTCAGTAGATCCACCTGTTTTGCTCCCCACTCTGTCTCCGGTGAATCCTTTGCCCCCACCCTCCGTACCACCCCTGTTCTTGTAGGCATAAATAAATAAAATAAATCTTCAAAAAAAAGAAAGAAATGAAGTTTTTGAGTCCCAGCCCAGCCCAACTCAATCACAGGGCCTGTGTTTCAGTAGTCTAAGTGAGTAGTTAGTTGCTACTGAGTAAGAAAACATGAGCCATCCTTTGCTTCCTTGCTACCTAATAGGCCTAAGGAGAGCCTATTAGGTAGATGATTGCCTCATAAAAATTTACAGTTTCTGTGCAGTTTTCATTCTAATAGAAACTCAGTCACTGAGAATTTGAATCAGATGCAGGACAAAGAAATGTCCGATAGATGTGCTAATATGCCATCCTCAGGATTAAGATGCTAAAACTGCTCCTTCTCCTCCTCTCAGGAGAAAAGAGATATTGCTCTGTTGGGTACCTCCCTAACTACCATTGACAGTATATCTGTGGCTAAAGCAGAGCAGACTACATCCTGTGGATTGCTTTAAAACATGCATTCTCTTTTTGTGATTCCTGAAGCAGATTTGTTATTGATTCTTTCCTTGACTGCAAATGTTTTGGCATACTTTACCTTCCTAGGTCAAGAGAGTGCCTTGCTCATTGGCATTTTAATAAGTATTTATTTGTCAGTTGACTTATTCATTCATTATTCTCCGTGTCAAGTCACATGGCTGCTGTTGACACCAAGTACACACACACACACACACAATAGACTCTGAGCACATAGGTGGTGTCATCCACATAGCCCTTGTAGCAGACTCATTAACAAGTGCTCAGCACATTTAAAACTTGTGCTGTACAAGTGCACACAGATGCTGGTGGTGGTGGTAGCAGCGTTTTGCAGATTTCGGAGAAATAGTGACCTCTGGAAGTGTGTTCTACTGCAGAACTATGGGAACCTGCCAGTTGCTTGCTTCTTTGTCATTCCACGCGCGCGCCCCCCCCACCCCCACTCCCTAAGTTAAGTACAGATTTTTTAGTTTGGAAAATAAGTATCTCTACAATCTGATATCCACCTATTTTTTTTCATCCATGAAATGTGGGCACTGTTACTGTCTCTACAAATAAGGAAACTAAGGCACAGAGAAGTTAAGAGACTTGACCCAAGACCCCATATCTCCTTGCAGATTCCAGTAGCAATCTGCCCCACACTTCCATGCCTTTGCCACATATTCACTCTCATTGTGCCCACGTGCCGCCTTCATGCCTGCTGGCAGTGATGCCTTCCCATGTTTCATTATCTTTGTCACGAAACCTTTGCTGGCCCTTGCTCCCCTAGTAGAAATGCCACCTCCCGTTTGGACTCGCACTCTACAGCGCTCTTTTGTATGACTCCATTTCATTCTTTTGTCTCACCTGTCACACTGTAAATCCCTTGAAGACAGCAGCTGGGTTTGAAACTTTTTTATAACCCCAGAGCTTTGCATGGTACCTGGCCCAGATTAAAAGGTACTCAACAGTTGCTGAAGGAATGAGGGAATTAGTGGATAGAGGCTTCCTGATTCCTGAGCTGGGTGTTTATTCATAGGCTAGTTTGGAGAAGTGGCCAGAAGACCGCGAGAACCACTGGCTATACATCCAGTGGGTGACCCTTGGGAAAGTTTCTTCGAGCCTGAGGTTTGCAAGTCAAAGCCAGATGAGCTGCACACACATCTGATCAGGGACAGCAGCGCAAGCTCTTTGGAAACAGCTTGTACATTCTTTTGGAAGGCAAGATCAGCAGCCCCATGTGAGCTGGTGCTTACCAGGCTCCATGATGGGAACTCGTGGGCCTGTCTGTCCTAAAGAGCCATGAGGAACCACCATGTACATTCTGATTTTGGAGAAAAGCTGATTCCATACTATATAAAAGGATCTGTTGAAGATATTTGCAGGACCTAAGCAGTTTAGCTTTCATAGTTTCTGCAGCTGTACAACATCCATCCCAGTGCGTGATAAATGTCTCTGATATTTCCTTCAGACACAGTATGCTAGGAAGGCTTTTAAATTCTCAAATGCAAGCCTCTACCTTATTGATCAGGTGCTTTTCATTAAAGGTTGCAAAAGCGGGCCTCCCTGGTAGCACGGCAGTTAAAAGCACTGCGCTGTGGAGCTGTCGGCAGCGGCGATGCGAGTTCGACACTGGCTAGAGAGATTCCCACATGGCGTGGCAGACCTCTCCTGCCTTGCCAGCTGCTCCCCTCAGCAGTGTATCTCTGTCGATCTGCCTATTCTGCTCCCCATTCTGTCTCTGGTGAACCTTCTCACCGCCCCACGCCTCTGGCCTGTACCCCAGCTTATATGCATAAATAAACTTTTTTTTTTTAAAAAAAAAAAAGGTTGCAGAAGCACTCAGCTAGGGGGAATGCTCCCCTTCCAGGCAAAGGTAATTATCATTGTTGGAATATGGGTCTATACCGTAATTTCTTGGATTATTTTCAATCCTTATGCATTCTGGAAAAGACTGCCATTAGGTAAATCATCAAATTTCCTTGGTATGTTTGTACTTCCCTCACTAACCTCCATCTTATTTTAAAAGAAAACAAGGAGAAAACACTCGATTTCATTCTTTCCATCTTCTTATAGGCGTATCTTTCCCCTTTGAGGCTATCTAGTTTTTTTTTTCCTTTCATTTATTTGTTTGTTTGTTTGTTTGTTTTTATATCCTTTACAGTATTGTGTATTCCCCCGTAGGTTTCCCACCACCGATTCACCCGTGAACCATCACCATAGTCCCTTGTGCTCTTTTCTCCCCTGTTCTGGTCCCTCTTCCTCTCCTTCCCCTGCAGAGTGTCTCTTATTTATTGTTGCCTGCTAGTTTTTGGTTTTCTTTTTGTTTTCTGTGCTATTTTCTCCTGATCTCTTACTTGGCTCACCTATATTCCTCCTATAAGTGAAACCATTCAATATTTTTCTTTTTCCTTCTAGCTTATTTTGCAGAGCACGTGCCCTTCTAGCTCCATCCATTTTGCTGCAAATTGCATTAGTTTGTCATTTTTGATTGTTGAATAGTATTACATTGTATACATGTACCATATATTCTTGCACTGTTTACAATAGCTAAGACATGGAAACAACCCAAATGCCCAAAATTTGATGACTTCCTATCTAGTTTTTTCAATCTTCCAACAAGATGGCAACAGTGCTCGGGACTTAATGGAACTTAGCTGAGAATTAAAGTTCCAAGCCCCAAACTTGAAAATAAAATAATCTGAAATAGAAATGTCACCAGCACCCTTTAGTTTTATATGTACAGCTGTTGGGGGGGCGCTCCCTAGTGGCTCAATAGGTTAAGTCTCAGCACTGTGAAGCTTTCCGCAGCCACTGCAGCACGAGTTTGATCCCCAGCCAGGGAGTTTCTCACATGGTGCAGCAGACCTCTCCTGTCTCACCCGCCACTCCCCTCAGCGGTATATTTCAGTAGATCTGCCTGTTCTGCTCCCCACTCTGTTTCTGGTGAAACCTTTCTCCCCTCCCACACACTTCTGGCCTGAACCCCAGCTCTTGTATGCATAAATAAATAAATCTTTATATGTACCACTGGCTGTTTCTCCACTCTCCCCTCTCCCACCCTGGCCCATCCAGGTAATGTGTGCAGAAGCGGAATTGGACAGAGATACTCCTGAGGTGTGGGGGTCTTTCCGGGAACTGGAAGAGAAAGAATAAGGGACTAGTGCTGCTGTTAGAAACTTTCTTACTCTTTGTTATTGACTGAGAGTGAAAATCTCTAAGACTGACCAAGGATCCAGGGATTTGGAAGGACAGAGATACTGGCATCAATGTCTTTCTTCCCCCCACCTTTCCGCTCTTGTATTGTGAGGAGGTCTTAAGAATGTAAACTACAACGTCGCAATCTGTTGAGTCTATCAGGCTTCCATGAAAGCTAAATTTACCAAGCACCCTAAATTTCAGCAAAAACTCTTTCAGATTTTAACCACTTAACCCCAAAGATCCCTCAAGTATTTTATATCCCTAGAACAATCCCTCCCTTCTTGTTCCGGGGACTAAGACTAAGAGTCTCAGGCTGGAAAAACAGCCTCATCTCAGGGTGTTTGTGCCCATGTCTTTTCTAGGAGGGGAGTTCCCAGGCCTGCAGCAAACACACCCTCCTGGGGGCCCTCTGGGAGCCTGGATGCTTTCACCCCTACCACCAGGTAACTGATGGGCCTGGGAAACCTTCATGCTGAATCTAGGGGTTCTGTACTGGCTTCCCTAGCATCTCAGCATTTCCCTTGAAACACTGAAAACCTGTGCAAAGGCTGGCACCCCAAGGTTCCATTCAGGTCTCATCCATACATGGTGTTAGCAGGAAACAAATTACCATCCAGTGGGCAATGACCTATTTAATAGAACCCAGAGCAGACATCAACTGTGATCCTAAATGGCAGTTTTATAAAGAAAATGGACTTAAGTGATGAAGGCCAGAAAGATATGTGCCTAATTATCAGATAGTCAGGACTGCTGTTTTTTGTTTAGATAACTAGGTTGTTTATGATGATGCTTTACCAAATTCCACGGTGGGTCTGGTGTTAGTGTTTCTAGATGGTCACTTGACCGGGTGCCATGATATATTTTCAGAGCTCTGGGTGTTATTTATGTAAGACAAAGGCCAGAAGCAGTGGGATATTTAAATTCCTAGGACCAAGGGGAAACTGGCAATGAGGTACAGAAGAAACTCAAACAAGTGTCAGGGTAGCAAGCTGTTTTCATATTAATAACAAAGTGGACTCTAAAAAAGAAAGTCAGCTTTTCCTTGGTCTTCTTGTTCTCCAAGCCAAACAGCATCTCCTTGGTGACAGACCATTCTGTGTTAGCAGATGCAGCATTTCTTATGTGTTAGCTATCTGACGACAGGTCTCTTATTTTACTCTTCAGCCTTAATACATGATCGAGCATTTAGTCGTAAATGGACGCTTTATTATCAGGCAGTGCCCAAATCCAAACTGAGTACATCTGAAGGAATTCTAATTTAAGGAGTGCCCACTGCTGCTTTTCTCAAAAATCCCTTACTTGCTGTTTTATCTTTTCAATTAATATTTCAAAACATAAAGTAACCAGAATATCCATAACTAGCCATCATAGTTCCCTACCCAGTATTTAGAAATATTTCTGATTTTCACTTGCCCAGTATTTATCAAAAATCAGGTGAAAGGGAGTGTGGACAGAAGTTGAAGACCTGAGCTTCCTCTTGCAAAGTGTAGATTTGGGTAGCCTTGGCACACTTGAGGTCCACCTCAGCTCTCCACTGAATAGCGGGATGACACTTTCTCCCCCCAAACCCCATATATAAAACAAGATTAAGGATCTAATGAGTAGGTGTCCTGAACCCCACTCGAGGTCAGAAGTGGTTAAAGGGAGAGCTGGAAGAGCAGTGACTGTCAGATCCCTGAGGACATGGGTTCTTACAGCACTGTCATAAATATGGGTTCATGTGATGGTAACTATTACCTATTGAGGCCCTACTCTGTGCCAAGTTCCTAGCACAATTATTTGCTTAATATCATATAAATTTTTCAAGATTCAGGTTACTATCCCCATTTTACTGTCAGGAAAACTATGTTAAAATAATATGTTCACGATCACACAGCTAGTAAAAGCTGGTATCTGACTTCAAAGTCCTTTCCAATAGACTCATATCCTTAATAATAATAATTTAATACTGTATATTATGAAGTTGAAAATAGTAAAATGTATATTATAAAATCTCATAATTATTATTGTTTTCCTAATGAAATACTAATAGCTAATATTTATTGCGCATCCGCTATGCCATAGGCACTGCTGTAAGGCTGCTACGGGCATTTGCTCTTTTAATGCCCACAGTTCCCTACAGGGTGAGCACTATTGTTATGAACAGTTTATAGCTGTGGCGCGCAGAAGTTTCAGTGTCCACAGAGGTCCACAAATATATATCAGTAGAAGCACAGTCAGAACTCAAACCCACAGAGCCTGTCCCAGAGCTTGGGCTCCCCAGCACTGGCCATGCTCCACAGGGTCACGGGGAGGGCATGCAGTCTCCTTCCCTTTGGGGTGGGATCCAGGGACGCCTCAGAATCCCATATCCTGCTTCACTCCAGACCTGAAAATGCCTGCGTCTTAGGATGTATCTTTAAACTAACCCATCCATTAAAAATTAGCTCCCAAATACAAGGCACTAAGAGATAGGGCCTCTGCCAAATAAGCAGCTGTCAGAGCTCCCGTCCTTGCTGACAGACCAGCCCCTGGTACGTGCCTGTCTCCCCTCTGGCAGCCTGGTCAGCTCTTTCCCCAGCCTGCTAATTGGTGTGGGGGACCCCAGCTCCCAAAGGCTGCCCAGCCAGGAGCAGCTCCCCGGAAGGGCTCCCTTCCCTGACTTCATGCTCCCTCCCTCCAGGGGCTTCAGTCCCCTGCTGGATGCCTGGTGACAGCTGGGCAGTGATAAAGAGCTTTAGGGAATTTCCCTCCCCCGCTGCTGGAGGCTTCTCATTGAGTACCTCTCATTACCCAGCTCCGCTTTCTGGTCTTGCACATGTTCTCTCACTCTTAGCTTTATTGTGCCACTACTTGTCACCTTCCCCCGCCTGACTTCATAATGTAAATCTCCCTTCTCTGACGGCTGCTCATTACTTGCTCTCTGGCACCACATGAGCTCAGCCACTGGCACCTCTGAGAGACAAGCCGCCTCCAGTGCATCTCCCTACCCCCATCTCCTTCAAAATGATTCCGCTTAGACCCAGCTCCAAGTAGAACAAGTTCAAGCCCTGCTGGGTCAATGCTCCTTCTCTGTCTCTGGCCTGACGCTCTCTGTAGGAAGAGTGGGGCCCGGAGCCAAGGTCTTTTAGCATTGCCAGACAATTGGCTCTGGGCAAGGCATTAAGAACCCTGGACTTCACTCTCCTTAACCCTAAGGTGGTGGGGATAGTAATAATAACTGTAATATTTCTTTAGCAAAGATATAGTGGGAAGCCAGCCAGGAATAGGAAATGAAAAAGTTCTTTGTAAATGGAAAATCTGTAAAACTGGTGAAGTTACGGCCATGATGCGGATGGCTGATTGACCACTTAAATGATTCTTTTATTTTGTCAATACAGAGCAGATGCTGTGCCAAAATGGGTTTGGACTGAAATTCAGTCATCTGTAGTTTGCCTCCCACTTTTCACCACTAGATCCTTTTGCTCTGGATTTTCTCCAGGTGAATATAACCCCATGATTTTCAAACGGACCATGTAAGATCATTATTGTGAGTTTATTTTTTGTTTTGTTTTGTTTTTCCCAAAGAAATTCAATTCTGTTTCATTTTATTTGTAAATAACAACTTAACTGTGTTTAGAATCTCTGGAGTCCCTATAGGCTCTATGTTTCTATAATGGTAACTAGACTTCAATGAAAAAAAAAGACTTTGTGAGACATGGTTAACGTTTCCTCTGTCAATTTAGGGAGTATACTTGTGTGGCTCCCCCTTGTACTTCTCGGTACTGGAGTTATTTAAGGCTTCTAAGACCATTACCAATTGGTGTGTGATTCCTGTGGTCACCTAAAAAACTTCTGGAGCCTTTCAATCAAGATATTCCTCCAGAAAAAGTAGTTTCGGATCATTTCTTGAAACCTTACCAGAAAAGCATTTAAATTTTCTCCTTTAAGAAAAACAACTTTAATTTGCTTTTTTATGGAACATCTTTGCTTCTCCCATCAAGTGAAGCAGACACATTGGGCAAATCAAAAGGGAAGAGGAAAGTCATGTTTATGGAGTTCAGTATGCCACCAGTGGGTTAGCAATAGATACTACATTTGATCTTAGCCAAAAGGCTGAGAAGTGATTGGGTTAGCAATAGAATATTACATTATATTGTAAAGAGCAAAGGGCTCATTGAGTAACAGCTGGCTAAGTGCATCGTTAATCCCTGGCAGTGTATTTTAGAAAACAGCACTTCATCAAAATCTCTTGCAATAGATTTGTCAAAATATCTTAAACATAGAAAGATATTAATTTCGTGGTAGATGAGAAAAGCGAGTGTGCTGAGAAGAATGCATGTTGAGAAGTACACACTGCTTAGCTTTCCTGTCTCTCCAACCATCCTACTTAGAATGGAGAATTTTCCTGATGTGACTGAGACACTGCAAGCAGACAGTTGTGAGCACATCTAATACATCAGATCAACACAGTAGAAAAAGGGATGAGGAAAAAGACTGGGATTACCACATTTAGCTTTTAGATGCTGAGATCAAATTTTACATGGATTATTCACCTTTATAAAGTATGTAAGCAGACCATATATTTTTAATGGGGGCCGGAAGGAGAACAATTTGTTCTCTTCCTCTCTTATCACTGTGTATGTGTATGTTCATTAAAGGACTTTTTGTTTTAATTTTTTAAAAGCCCAGGAGAAAGACATTTGATATCATTAAGTTGATATAGAAGCCTATTCGATACTAGTTGATGTAAGGAACATGAATTTTTTTGTCCTTTTTGTATGCTACTTTTAAGTCTGTCCATATTTGTGTCTTCACATCTGTTGTTCAAGAGAGTTGTCACAACAGGTCTATTTTACGGATGAGAGAACCAACGCCCCGCCTTTGATCCCACGCCACCCACTGGGTTCGGTGCTGTCTGGCTCTTCATTTACTGCAGCACCCACCACACCCAGAGCCTGTGAGAAAGGCGTGCACTAGTAGACACATGTGCTTTTCTGTGTTCCCTACACATTTCCTCTCATGACCAGAAAACCATCCAAACAAACCGGGAAGGGCTTCCCGGTCTGCACTGAGGTCTTCAGGCTGGACGTGGAACATTGATGCAGTCTTTCCCCCACTTTCTTTCTCATTTGAGGCTGAGAGGGTCGCCGGGAGAGGCAGGGTTACTCACCATTGGAGTCCCAGCATGATCGCTGATGTCTCTGGCTTGGGCAGGAGGGACGCAGGGCCCTGGACTAACGTCGTCAGTGGCTGGCTAGCTCTGTAATTTGGCTGTTCTGTTTCAGTAGGAGACTCCTTTGGTTTTAGAGTCCCTTCTGACAGGCCTCCTTGTTCTCCTATTCCCACCATCCTTCATATTGGTGAGGTTTGATGAACCTCTTATTCTCCTCTAACTTTAGAGAAAAATTTCCAGACATGTTTTAGGAGCAGAAGAATAGATATGAAAGGCTTAAGGGTAATTGTAATACTGCTGGCACTGAGACCAAACGAAGCCTCGTGGTATTTCTAGTGAAGTTGTACCGTCTACACTTTCACCAGCTTCTACTGAGCTCATTCTTTAAAAACCTCTCAACTTAGACATCAGGATAAAGAGAATCAAAACACAGAAATGTAAAAGAATTGGAAGATGTTGGTAGTTAATTTACTCTGTAGCCTCTAATCTTACAGGGAAACAGCTGCACTCACACATTCTCTGAGCCTTTACTGCAACTCAGACACTGCCGATGTTTCATGTGTCCGTGGGAGGCCTTCAGGATACCCGCACAGCAGCATGTGAACAAAACTCAAGCCGGAGAACGATGGTGGCGTTTCCCTCTCCAGCCACATTAGCATCGTCAGAAGTCTTGGTGAGGGATGCTGAGAATGGTCAAATTTCCTCAAAGCCCTCCTGAGATTATAGTCTGAGGCATCTGGGCAGCTTCTGGGTACACACAGGCACCGTGGACTTGTACGCTGATCCTATGTGATCGCATGTGGCAGTAGCAGTGAGCACTTTCCAGACCCACTTCTCATTAGTCCCCAATAAAGCTGTATGACAATCAGCCATAACCCTTACCCCTCCACCCCCCACACACTGCGTCTTACAAATCCCTTCTCCCTCATTCCCACCCTGCAATCCACCAAGAGGTGCTGAAATGATTAATGAGCAGGACACAGAGACAACTGCTGCCCAGAGCAACAGCTGTCTCACACCATCCACTGAGTCATTAGATAAATGAGGCAGGTTTCTCTCAACCAGTGAGGATGTAGGGAGAGGGAGTGCTAACCTGCTTTCTGTTGGGTCAGGTCTCAGCCCTCCTCCCCACCATTTTGACTGTGCCTCCAGCCTTCCAGATCCCATTCCCCTGAGTTTTGCCTTCTGGAGAGAACAGTGAAACAGGGAGAGGGCTGTGCACACGAACCACCAAAGGAGGCCTCTGCTCTCCCCAGAGCAGCAGGGAGAAGAGGGTGGAAGTAGTTGTTGCCAAGAACCTAACAGTGTTTGCAACAAAGCAAGAGTCTCTGGCAAGAAGTCCAAGGTGCATTCTTGATCCTAAGTGGTATCTCTTAAGCACTTTAATTACAGTGGATTAAGTAGGAAGTGGAGCACTGGACTAAGGGAATAATGACACAAAAGAAGTGAAGCAGAAAAACCCATTTTCCTGCCTTAAACAGGAAAATATCATTTATGTAAATGAATTACAAGTTAAAGAATGGAGTGTGGCATCTCCACCCACCCAGACTTCAATGAATTATAACGAGCCAGGTCTCTCCTTGGCCAGAGCAGCGCTGGGATCTTGAACCTGTGCAGAAACTGAAGTGCAGGCTTGGATCCTCATTAAGATGCAGGAGCACTCCTGCCAGACAAATGACTCACTAATTCAGCCCCTCTCTCCTGCTTCTCCTTTTAGCCCCTTGCCTGGCTGAGCTCATATTTTACATTCAGCATCTCTAGTTACCCAGAAATTACATGCAAAATTGTGAAATAGAAAAGCAGTGGGCCATGTGGCTCCATCAGTTCTGCCAGGCATTGCATCAGCCTTGATTTGGACCGTTCAGAGGCTGGGCTAGGGAACTTGCTTACTGCAAACCTGAAGGCCCTAGGCCTCCACCGAGGTTGCAATTAGAGTGTGTGCTCTTAGCATACCTACTGTATGACTGGGGAAGTCTGTAGAAATGAATGGAATTGAAATAATATTAGAGAAAATCACAGTGAACAGGAAAAGTGCCCAAATAGAATTAGCCAGACATGGTGGTCATTGTCACATGCGCAGTGACTGCGGGACTTGATGGTGTTTGACTAATAGGAGCCTTGTAAGACCTAGTGCTTAATATCTAGTTCTGTCTGCAGTGATTCCCCCCCAGCATCTGATTTGTGATTCATGGTACCCAGCGTCCAGAACAAAGAGTTCTAAAACTTTATTGTTAGCACTGAGTGGAAAATGATTGCATATCATCATTTGGATGTAGGCAAGTGCAGGAAAGAGGAGCCGGAGAAAAAGGAGTTCCCACCCCATGCTCAGTGTTTCATAGATCAATTCTTTTCATCCTCACAACAGCCCTAGTACACAGGTGAGGAAATTGAGGCTGTCTGAAGTTGGACTGCATGGGAAGCTGCAGTGTGGACTTTGGTGTCAGAGGTAGAGTCAGAGCCCAGCCTCACCACCACAGGGTCACTGATTTGGGGTAATTTCTGTGACATCTGTTTTCTCATCTATGCAATCTGAATAAGTTCACTAACACACTGACTTATTGGGAGGATTAGGTCTGAGGCTGTGGGTAATAGTGTAGCCCTGGCTTACACAACCCCGCCACACACAGCAGCTATCATTATATAACCTCAAAATCAAGATTTGAACCTTGTGGGGCCTCATGGTGCTCTAGGTGTTAAGTCTCAGCACTATCACCGCCAGTGCCTAAGTTCAATCCTCGGCCAGGGAACTGACCCACTTAGCATAGCAGACCTCTCCTGTCTCACCTGCTGCTCCCCTCAGCAGTGTATATCAGTTGATCTGCCTGTTCTGCTCCCCACTCTGTCTCCGGTGAGTCCTCTTACCCCCTGCACTTCTGGCCTACGCCCCAGTTCTACTACATAAACAAACAAACAAAAAATAAAGATTTGAACTTTGACCAGTCAGCTTCTTCCTGGGGTTATCCTTCCATGTGACGCAGCTTCTGCAGCTTGAGTGCTTGCAATGCCTAAGTGACAAGAACAAGCACCCCCTGGGCACGGCGCAAGACAGCTGATGAGCCCCGTGCTCCAGGAACTCTTTACATTTCAGCTTTGTACACTGCAAATGGGTTCGCAAACCTCAACTGGCATGGCCAAGGAGATGATCTCACCCTATACATGATACGACTATTTTCTGAGCACTTCTGTATGCTTGAAATATGCATTTAAAGACTTACAGTCCCTCTCTCAAAATTTGTATGATTGAGATTTCTCAGACTTAACAATTGAGTAGCTGAAGAGGGCAAGACACAGAGTTTAAAAATAATCCTACACATAGCTTCAGAATATGCCACATTATATCACAAAAATCTCTCTGTGTGTGTCTTTTGTGTCTGTCTTTGCATTTGCATCCCAGTGGCTAGTCCAGCACCTGGCACACAGTGGGTGTTCCACACCTTTGAGTCACTCTAGCAACATAGTCACAAAGAACTGGTAAGAGCAAATGCTGTTCCTTCCCCAGGACTTGAGCCTGCAGAGCTGTGTGTGTGGCCTCAGCTTGACTTCTGCTCCTCTCTGGCAGGCAGTGCCTTTCCGTAGGCACCACACTCAGTGGTGGAGGTGGAGCTGGGCTAGTCATGAACACTACAAATGTCCATGCTCAATTACTCAGGAGGTGGGATAAAGGCACACCGCCTCCATTTCCCACCGAGAGGAGCTTTCATTCGGTGAAATGACAACTTCTACGCACTCAAAGGGATCCCAAATAACATGTTTTCAAACAAGTCTTTTATCACTGTTGCCCCTTGGAACACATTTCAAATGCTGGTCATTAAAAGCAGGCCATTTCACAAGCCTTTAATGATGACACTAATAACTGTGGATTTTATTCTCCCAGAGTCCTGATGTGCTGGGCGAGGAGTAAATTACGGAGCTAACTTTTATGTCTGTGTTTTATTGATCTGTGAGCTTCAAGGGAACTCCACCAGTCCCGAAAGCTTGGCAGTCCAGATTACCTTTTCATCTGTGTAATTAGGCCACCAGGGCATGGTTAATTTTCAATTTGTATTAATAGAAAGACAAAGAACATGATGTGCCGTATCGGTAATAAAGTAATGGACATATCAAAATAGTCTACCTGGTAATTATAAATAAATCAGTTTCCCATGACCCACTGAGGGTGATGTTGCTAATTCATTGTGCATCTCATCATAATTTATGGCGAGAGGACTCGGTGCTGCTGTGTATACTTCTGTTTCCAGCACATAGAAGGGAGCCGCATCACAAAGTAGCCAACTATCTTAAACCACGGCATTTCTGCCTTTGTTTCTTAACAGGTGAAGGTCATGCTTCGCATTTGTTCCACACTGGCTCGTGATACCTCCGAATCCAGCTCTTTCTTGAAAGTGGATCCACGGAAGAAACAAATCACTTTGTACGATCCCCTGACGTGCGGAGGTCAAAACGCCTTCCAAAAGAGAGCCAACCAAGTCCCCCCTAAGATGTTTGCCTTTGATGCGGTTTTTCCACAAGATGCCTCTCAGGTGAGTCTATCCCCAGCCCAGACTCAAGCAATGTTGATCATTTCAGAAAGGTTTTACTCAATCACTGGGACCTATGAAAGTGGTCTCCCAGCTCTTCTATGTACACAACAGCTTTCTTTTTTTTTTTTTTTCAATTAAGGTTATACTGAGATACCCATCAGGTACCTTTTACAGGCTAGCTGAGCTCCATTGACTAGTTCAGTCCTTTTGAATTACTGGCGTCATACCTGGGACAGAATAATTGTGCCAGTATTTCAAAAAGTTATACCACCTGGTCAGTGGCTGGCATACAATAGCAAGCAGAACTGGAATTCAGAAATAACTGCATTGAAGGGCCAGTGACTTCTCCATTAGGCCCTCACTCCTGCCTGGGCCTCTGGGTATGGGCATGTATGAAAGAAAAACAAGTTTGTCACGCTGACCTTGAGGGCAGGTCTGTAGTCCTAGTGAAGAACTGGAGTGCTTGACAGAGAAACTGAGGGTGGCGTGCAGTCTACTGCCTGGACCAGCGGAGTGGCAGGGAAGAAGAGGGACTAGAGATCACTGTCATAAGGCTGCTATTGCTGTATTACAAACTACCCTAAATTTCAGTGGCTTAAACAGTAAGTATTTTTTGTTACTCATGCATCTTTGGGTCAGCTGAGAAATTCTGGTGCTAGCTCAGCTCTCTCATGTGATTAGCTCTGGGATGGGCAGGAAACTGCTGATTCTGTCTGGATGTTATCACATCTGGGAACAGGCAGCTCTAGATGGTCTAGAATGACCTGACTAGGTCACCTGGTCTCTTCCTCATTGTTTCACATCATCGAGCAGGCTAGCTTGGGTCTGCTCTCGTGGCCATAGTAAGGACCTCGCATAAAGGCATCTTGAGGTCTAAGCTCAGAACTGAGACATGATCACTTCTGCTGTGTTCTCTTGGCACTAGAGGTGGGAAGAGGCCCCACCTCTTTATTGCAGGAGTTGTAAAGTCACATTGCAAGAGGCATGAACATAGTGAGGGGTGGAGAATTGTGGCAATTTATACGTATTGTGGCTGTGAGTACTTGGAGGTTATTTGGGTGTCCAAGTTGCCAAGATTCCTGGACCAAAGCTCCTGGAGCCAACCACAGTAAGAACAGATGTCTGTTAAAAGATTCTGTTACACCATCTGGTGGGGGCTGCTATGAATCAGTGCAGCTGAATCTTGTAGGAGAAATCTATGACCCAGGTTATAGGTACACAGTGGCCTCCTTTGCTGATATTTTGGCAAGACACCTGCACTTTCCTGATAAATTTCTGGCAAGTTCCAAGATTTATGCAATCAATGTGTGGTAAGGTAAGTGCAGCCTGTAAAAGAACAGAGGACTTAGGTGCTATTAGCTGCCACTGACAGCTTCTGTTCATTCCTGCACGTTGCATCTGAGTGAAGGACATGGCGATGCTCGCACAGGCTCCTGTGGGACACGCAGCACATGTTATAGGTCCCATTCACTAAGAAGCTGAGCGTGTGGTTTCCCCCAAGGAGTTCTACCATGAGCAAAGTACTTTATGTGTAACTTCTATGGTTTCTCTCTTCGTTACATTTTTTCGTGCATGATACCAACCAACAAACTCACTAATCTAAACCTGACTTTGGTCTAATAAATGGCCTACATGTAATTTAATTAAGTCGGTTAAAATTTTTCGGAAGCAAATCTCCCTAAGTTGTATGAATTCCAAAACAAATCCCGCATTAAGCATGGATCATTAATGCACTTTAGATTTATTCCGGGAAAAGGAGCCATTTTATCATTAGTCTTTACTTATATTTCATGCTCCTCCAGAGCTCACTATTCACTATTACTGTTGTCCTCATTTCAAAATGTTTTGCTTTTATTAAAATTTCCAATATTATAATAAATTACATTTCTATATAAATTGTCCATTTTCAAATATACTAACCTATTTCACTCTTCCTAGAATTCAGTGGTGTAGGAAAGGAAAGCATTGCTATTTTCACATTACAGACAAGGAAACTGAGCTTCAAAGATTAAGGCCTTTGTCCATAGTGTTACCAAGCAGTGGGTTCCCTTGAAACTGATGCCAGTACATCAGGCTTTGAAAAAAGAAAAAAATAGCTTTATTATAAATTGATTGGCAAGGAGGTAGGGGATAAACTTAAAATCTCTCTCCTCAATAAAGATAGGGTGGGGAATAATATAGGTTTTGGGGACGGAGTTTGAGAACCAAAGAGGTAAGTCTCAAAGAATTGGAGTTTTGAACCTCTGGTGTTCAGCTCCTCACCTCTAGTTAGCCCACCTCCTCCGATTTGTTTCTTCCAACCCCAGCTAGTCTTAGAGCTCAGCTCAAGGTTAGTCCAGAGCCCTTGTCCTGAGCAGATGACTTCTCTGGTTCCCAATCATGCTCTTCTACCTCTTATCTCTTACCTTCACCCCCATTTATTGGCAGTATGTCCTGGGCAAGTTACTTTACCTTTCTGTATCCCCATTTGTAAAATGGGACAGGACCAAAATGTACCTCTTAGGCTATGGTGATTCATTAAATTGATACACATGAGATGCTTAAGATAGAGCCAAAAGTGAGTGTTGACGTGAAAAGTAATAGTTTTTACTATTATAGTAATTATAACTTTATTATAACATTGTTAATTATATTATTATATAATCACTGTTGTATCATCATTAATTATTACATTATCATTATTAATCGTAATATCACACTGCTGGTCATGCATAGCCAACCTCAGCCCCCAGGGGTTAAGCACGCTTTGAGTCTCCAAAGCAGGGACCGTAGAGTTGGACTCTGCTCTCAGGTTCTTGCTGTCGGCCTGTAACACAGCAGGAAATCAGCTTCCTAAAGTTAAGCAAAGATTAGAACATCCCTATGAATCACCCTTATTACCCATAAGTAGCCTTGACACACTTCAGCTGCCCACTGCTGGGGCAAACCTCTGCTTGATCAGACTTTGGGGAGGCACCTTGGTCCATGTGGGCAACAATGGGCTTCTCCCTTGTTCATAGATAGTTGTCTTCATGCTGTGCCCTCACATGGTGAAGGGGCAAGAGAGCCCTCTGGAGCCTTTTTTGTATGGATGTTAATCCCCTTCATGGCACCACGGTCATAACCTAATCATCTCCCAAGACCCCCATCTCTCAATACCATCATGCTGGGTGTTAGGTTTCAACATACAAATTTGGTGGGGGACCGAGAGGGGATGGAGGGAGGGGGAGGAAGGAGGTGCTGGGGGGGATGCAAACCTATGAGCAGAGGTTTCCTGTAGACCCTACCCCTAGGCTCTGTGCTGGGGGAGGCTGTTTTCTGCTCTAGGCCTGAGGGGAGAAGGCAGCAAGGGGTCTCCAGGGGCCACTGTCACCTTCTAACAAATACCAGATAAATCTCAGACCACTGTCTGCTCAGTGGATACTGGGCCAGAATTCTGCAAGGGGAGGCCTTTCCATCCAGTGTCCTGTGAGGTGTCTTTGAACCTTTGCACAGGTGATTTTGCACTAGCACCTTGGTCCACACTCCACTAATGAGCTGCATCCTCCCTGCTGACCTTGAGTTAAATACAGTTTATTTTATGGGTGGCCCAGGTGGGCTAGCAGTCTCCTAACACCCAACTCACTTTGTGTGCAAAGAAGGCAGAGCTCATTCACAATAACTTCTCACTCTGAGAAGCACCTCTGGCAAACTGCATCAATGTGCTGCTGCTTCTGTTTCAGGGCTTAGCACTGACCTCTCATTGCTCGGGTATGCGGGTGTGGCCCCTGTGGTCTGTGGCAGCCCTGTCCTGCTCTCTGTGCTGCCCAGGGGAGCCCCCAGCAGACTTGCTGAAGTGGCCGCAGGAATGACTGACAGTTATGAGGAGTGTGGTTTTTCAACTTCAGTTTGGGAAAGAAAACTGATTTCTGAATACTTGGCTTCATTGTGCTGTGAAGCCAGAGCAGAATAGCTACATCCTGTGCCTGGGCCACGGGTCTCAGGCCCCGAGGGGAGGGTCCCGCTGCAGAGTGCCGGGGTGTGCGCAGCCTCCACGTGCTCTTGCAGCTGCTGCATTCTTCGCCAGATCTGACTCTAACTCCGGCGCTGAGCAGAAATGAAGGCCACAGCACCCAGCAAATAATTTGGTCTTCCTGCTGCTGCAAAAGCCTCAGACACTAACCAGAAAAACTTTCTAGATCTCCAAGTTGGCTCACAAAATTAACTCAGATCCAATTTGCAGAGTTACTACTTTTTAATTTTTTTAAATGAAGTAATCTTGCTTTACATCCTTGTTAATATGTTGACAGTATTCAAAGAACTATTGTTGGGTGTGAATACGGAAATGCAAAAAAACATCAAGAGCGTAATCCCTGGTTTTAATAATCAAGCTGGAGATGAGACGCACAGGACATCCAGACGGACACGGTGTGACATAATGCCAAACAAGACTGAGATTGTATACGTTGAATGTGTCTTCAGAGAAAGAAAGAAAAGGCTGGTTTTGGAAAGGTAGCTGTAGATTGAAAAACAAAAAGGAAACTGGGAGAGAAAGCAGACATTAGCAGACATGTGAGAAACCTCCTGCTTACATTAGAACTACAACTTTCCTCAAGGTCACTTTACTGAAATGGCACATCATCTTTTTTCCCTTTAATAAATAAGCGCTGTGTGTGTGTGTGTGTGTGTGTGTGTGTGTGTGTGTGTGAAGGAAGGATCTAGTTAGCAGAGGGTGAATGAAAGTTTAAGTGCCTTGTCCAGGAGGCCAGAGTGGCAGATCCGGGAAGGGCACGGGGTCTTTAACATCCGGGTCCTCCCTGGGCTAGAGACAGCAGCTGAAATGCACCACAGATTAGCTCAAAGGTAGTTTTGGGTTCATGTGTGTAACACACAGACTTGCAAGGGGTGGGTGCCCCTGAGCACCTCCAGAACTTCCTTCCAGGCTGACAACCTGAATGGCGGTGCCTCTGGGTCCCTGAGCCCCAGCAAAGCCGGCTTCTCTTTCTGTTGATCCTCCACTCACCACTCACATCTCCTCTTGTGTCTGCCAGGCTGAAGTGTGTGCTGGAACCGTGGCTGAGGTGATCCAGTCCGTGGTCAATGGGGCAGATGGCTGTGTGTTCTGTTTCGGCCACGCCAAACTGGGTCAGTGAGACATTTACTCCTTCGCACTGCTCGTTGGGTTCCCACTCACGCCATCCATTCTTCTGTATTGGTCCCTGAGTCTTCAGATGAAAGCTGAGTGTCATAGGCGCTGCATTGATTAATCATGATAACTGTTTCTGCTGTGGAAATGTAGATGTTATCCTGAGTGACACCCGATCATCTAGGAAACGTTGCAGTCTAAGAGATAAATGGAGGAGCAGCAGGATTGTTTCCACCTGGCTGAGGTCAGAGTCCTGCCCTGAAAGGTAGCAGGAAAATGTATCTTTCCCGAGCAGGGATTGTGGCAAAGTAGATAAAAGCAGATAGGACCCCTCCTGCACCTCCCTGCCCCAGCCCCTGAGGATTAGGGTTCATGGATGAACCAACATTAAAGCCAAAAGCCAAAGAAGCAGCCTCCAAGCAAAGCCCAGAAGCAAATTGGGGCCCATCTGGGGAGAGAGGCTGGCAGCGTCCTCATTCCCGCTGCGGGAATATCCCTACACTGCGGCCTCCGAGAAAGCCAGCAGGCGCCTTGCTGGGGTTTGGGTGATTGAATCCTCTTGAGGTGCAGTCTTAATTCTGACCTGTGGCCATCTGCCCACCAGATTTTACCTTATACACATGATAAGTTAGTAATTTGGGGAGCTCCAAAAAGTGTCCTTTGGCAAAGATCTCAACAATGACTTGTAAATGGTGGAGGCCAGTTCCAGGCCAGGACAGAAAGCTCATTTCCTCTTGCTGCCAGTCTGATCAAAGCAGTGATCCAGATTTTATTGGAATCTGCTCATGCTATAGAAGTGTACACGGCTTTTACTTGAGAAAGGATATAAAGTGTAAGTATGTGGATTTAATCTGTGAGGTAGTGCTAAAAGGAACCGTAATAATGATAAAAGCTCCTCGCCTTCCCACTCTGTAGAACAATGCAGAAACTGGATAGCTTATGGTATTTTGGATCCTCCTCCAGCTAAAGTGTGATTTAATCTCGGGCTCTACCATCCTTTATTATAGCCATTTAATCATCAGTACTAGAAAATGTCTTTTGTTATTGTTGTCAGATGCTTACTATTTCCTCCCACCTTTTCATTGCCTTTCTTCCTTTGCCCACTCCCCTGTGCTTTTCCCCTGCATCCTTGGCATCTATTCTGAAGACTCTTTAAAATGATGCCTGGAAACTCAAACTGCTTTTCTTTCCCCTTCTTGCTCCCCAGGGAAATCCTATACGATGATTGGAAAGGATGATTCCATGCAGAATCTTGGCATCATACCATGTGCTATCTCTTGGCTTTTCAAGCTCATAAATGAACGGAAAGAAAAGACCGGAGCCCGTTTCTCAGTCCGGATCTCAGCAGTGGAAGTGTGGGGCAAAGAAGAGAACCTTCGGGACCTATTGTCCGAGGTGGCCACGGGCAGCCTGCAGGATGGCCAGTCTCCGGGTGTGTATCTGTGCGAGGACCCCATCTGTGGCACTCAGGTGAGCAAGCGAGGGTTCCGGAGCTCAGCTGGCACCAAGGTGGCTCCCACCTCTCTTGGAGCTGGGGCACCTCAATCTGTGACTCACTTAACATGTAAACTGAGGAGGCTTACAAGTGTTTACTTTAAAGTGGACTGGAACTTTACGGCCTGCAGCTGTGGGGCCATCTGCTCACCAAACCTAAATATTTGTACCTTGAAGCTAATTGACAATGAGCAGGAACCACAATTGTAGCATTTGGGGAAATTGAATTCACTTTCTTTACGCCCTTTTAAAAAAAGTACAATCTTTCTTTTGTTTAACAACAAACCGAAATATTTACTGCTCTGCACAAATAGCTACAGCCATTACCAAGGCTGTTTATGGCTCTATAAACTGTTTCTGGCCCTAGTTTACAGCCGGATTAGTAGTGCTATAGGAAAAACTAATAACCACTTTCTAATTAGGACCATGATATAATTGCTAGAACTATGAAGCCAAGAGGAACTCCGGTTTGCCTTTTCAGGATGTCATGCCTGTTCTGATTGTTTCTCCCTTGCTGTTTAACAATAAATGCAGGGATGACTCCAGAGTCCCCTGGTTTATATCCAGAATAATCAATTCTTCAAACCTTTAGAAATGGACTTTATTTTCTAAAATTATCTGACATGCCTTTTCTTAAGATAGGTGTTAGTTTGAAAAGTACCTACCTCATCCCGCGCGGGATTGTTTTCACAGTTGAGAATACCCCAGTGGCCTCTGTTGTCCCCATCTGCTCATACCTGTGTTCTTCCCCTGTTTAAAGCACCAGAGACCCTTGATCTTCATTAGAAATTCTCCTTTATAAAACTCATGATTTGCAAGATCCTACATAATCTGGCCCCTGCCTATACTCACAGTATCATCTCTTAACCACCCCCGTCTTTGTCACTCCTCTGAAATTCTATTTAAGTCCTTTAAGAAAGCAGTGCCTCTGAAACTTCGGTGTGCATGAGATCACTAGGATCTTAATAAAATGCAGGCTTGGTTTAGTATGTCTGGGATAGGGCTCCTGATTATGCATTTCTAACAAATCGACCACACTTTCAGTAGCAAGGCTCCAAGGCACCCACTGTCCTTCTCCGACCTCTGTGCCTCTGCACTTTGCGTTCCCTCTGCATGGAATACTCCTCCCGTCTTGCTCTTCATCTGGCCAATCCTTATTCTTCAGGTATCAAATTAGAATGCAAACTAATTGGTTGAGGACACTTAATCCAGGGATTCTCAAACCTTAATCTTTATCAGCGTAGCCTGGAGAAATTGTTAAAACATTACTGGGCTCCGCCTTTAGAACTTCTGATTCAGTGGAGCTGGGATAGAGCCTGAAAATGTGCATTTCTAACAAATTGACTAGTGATGCTGATGGTCAGAACCACTGCCTGCGCTCAGGTGGGGCCTCCATAGCACCTGTCATGCAGTCACTGTCAAGCATTATGCTATGACCTCCATCCTCTTAATGACACCATTACTAAGGTAGCACTGAGGTGAAAGATCTGGTTAACTGAATGCAAAGAAGGGAAGAGACCAACATCCTCTTTATTTGAATTCTTCTTATTGAAAAACCTTAAAAATTAATTGGTTTATTTTTCTGCCATAGTGAGTACAAAACAAAGAAAATAGAACTTCTCTTTGAGGGCTGAAGGTTTTGATAGTGTCAGATTCCACATATCAGCTATCACAGTGCACAATTGTAGGTCAGGTACAGCCAGAGTAGAAAATTGTTAAAATTTGTACCAACTCTGGATAAATAAGTAGGATTTTCTTTAGATCCACCCAAAAAGTGCTGATCACACTCTAATGATGCTGTCCTGACTACGGCTTACTGTCATTGCCGAGGGTTCTCGCAGGAGTCAGGCAATTGCCCACAGCTTTCTTTAATAGATGAACGAGGACGCCATGAGCATGAACTTAGGAATTAAAGCTAAAAATAGACATGCCGTAAATTAAAATTACATAGATTATATGTTCAAGTCTTAGGTGTTTTCATGTAGCTTGTACATTTAATTCTTATTTATAACTATGCTAGTAAATGTGGCCTAAAATGGGCTTTAATTAAATAGCTAGAGAAATTGATAGTTGAGTTAAAACTGACCGAGGCAGTTTGCCTCTTTGGGATACCAGCGGACTAAAATCAAGTTTTGCAACCAACTTGTTTCCAGACACTCTAGTCCCTTGTGTTTTCTTGGGTCCACGGGTAGCCTGGGATGTTGCTTTGCTGTTCTCTGCGGAGGCCAGGATGGCTCATCCACTCCACCGAGCCCTTAGAGCCTATGACCATTTGCTCTTCACACCTATTATTTACAGATTATTTTAAATTGGAAAATAAGTAAAAATAATGTCACCCAATAATTGTATTCAGTATTAATTTTCAGAAATGAAAGAAGCTGAGCATTGCACATGAGTATAGCACCTGGTTCCAGAAGGACTTCTGGCCTTTGAGAGGCCCATAGTTTGCTGTACAGAACTCACAGCCGGGAACAAAGCAGGCACACCCTCCTCAGCCTAAGACTTCAGCTCTTAGCTTGTGTCTTCCAGCTGCAGAACCAGAGCGAGCTGCGGGCGCCCACGGCAGAGAAGGCCGCCTTCTTCTTGGATGCGGCGATAGCCTCCCGCAGGGGCAACCAGCAGGACTGCGACGAAGATGACCACCGCAACTCACACATGCTCTTCACCCTGCACATCTACCAGTACCGCATGGAGAAGAGCGGGAAGGGGGGAAGTAAGTGGCCCGTGCCTGTCCTTGTACCTCCTCATCAGCCCTCAGTCTCGTGGGCAGCCCCTCACGGTGGGCACCCACTTATCAGGCAGAGAGTTCATACATTTGTAACTCCAGGTAATTGTGGAATGGGGCAGGAGCTTCCTTTTGCACATCCAAGATAGTTTATGAATACAATTGCCATGGGAACATGAGAGAACAAAGTTAGAACACAGGAAACAAGTGCTTAATAGTATCTTTTTGTTCGCAAACCTTACTGGTACTCATGGAGGAAGACCAACATTTATCTTACAGAGCTCCCAGGCCATATAGTTCCTAGTTACTATACTATAGTTACATAGTTACTGGGCACTAGCTTGAGTCCATTGTATGGACCTGAAAGAAACAAAGTCATATTTTTAAGTGTGTAAATCAGACTTTTGATTAACTGCCTCTTCTCTCAGGTAATGCCCATCAGTGACATTTCCCCATAAAAATCTGGGGTACAAGGCCTGTTCTGTGAGCCAGCTGCATGGTTATGAGGTCCCTTCTCGGTCATGGTTTCAAAGCTGGTACTGATCTTGGTACAGTGCTCTAGCCTTTCTCTGCCATGCCGTGAATATCTGTTGTCAACAGTTAGCAGAAGTGTTCTCCTTAGTGACTCAGTAGGGATCTTAGACCAGACAGAGTGGTCAGTTGATCTCACTGGGTTTTCGAAAGTGTGGTTCTGTTTTCTAAGTGTGGCCAAAGGTCTGCACTAGCTATACTGCAGGTTCCACAGTCTCTCAGTGTCCACTTCCACAGGGCTTACAAAACACAGGCAGTGACCTGCAGTGCTCTCACTGTTTGTCTAAGGACTCCACCTGCCAGAAAAATTAACAACAATCCAAGTTAGGAGACTAACTCTGATGTTTAGAAATTGTGAAGTTAATTGAGTAAAGCAGATCAATCAACAAACCTAATTATAGATGGAGCCTGGAATGAAGACATCCAACTAGGATCTGTGAATGGGCTCCCCAGTTTGCCCCTAAGTCTCATTGTGGCACAAAGACTTGGAAACTAATATTCTTGGGGATTCTGTTACCCTGAAGTGAAAACCCCCCCTTCCTCCATCTCAGCCCCTCTGTTGACCCAGGCTTCTGCTATTGGTCCTACCCCTGAACCATTGTTGGTTTTCTGAATTCAGGCTTAATGAACCATAGTTCTTATACAGAGACTCTTATCCTTGTATGTGTTGTTATGAGAGTTTTGGCAAATCTATACAGTTGTGTCGTCACCATCCCATATCAAGATACAGAACAATGCCATTACCATATAAAGTTCCCTCTTGACCCTTCCCGTCAGTCCCACTTACCCACACCCTTTAGAACTGCTGATCTGATTTTTGTTGTACAGTTTTGCCTTTATCCAGAATACCTTATGAATGAAATGATGTGATTTACGTATGCTCTTCTCTGTCTGGCTTCTTGTATTTGGCATAATGCATTTGAGATTCACCTTATGTTGCTTCACATATCGTTCATTCACTTGTTTTTCTTGCTGCCTGCTCCTTTAGTTTTGACTGGATCTAGAGACCTGCCCCCTGAGCCCTGTCCCCTAGAACTGAAATCTCACCTTGTACCCTGGCCTGGGGCTGGAGTTCCGCAAAGCAAGGTCAACCCACATGACTATCAGCCTTGGCTACCTGGCACTTGCAGCTGCCGAGGAATCTGGAGATAACTGGTCCTTGCTTGCAGTGCACTGGGCTCACAGGGAGCCATACTATGTGAAGACATGGCCATGTGAAGACTGGGTCTCCTTGACAACCAGCAATGAGGAGAAAGGTCTGACTGGGGATGAGCAAAGTATTTTGAGTGGAAATCTTTCAAGGGAGATTGATTTTCAATGACAGACTCACACCGTATCTAGCACTTCTGTTTAAAGTAAATTCCTTAAAGAAGGAAACTAGGGATTAGGATAGAAATGAGAAGAGCCAAACCTTCAAAATCTATAACAGAATTTTTTTCCACATTTTTCCTTACAATCTGGGAGCTGACTTTAAATCCTGCCCTTACTATTTTTTCTGGGTTATGTCTTACAGCGGGAATGTGGGGGTCTGAAACATGGTTATTTTATTTTTTTAAGCTGTCAATAATTATAATAATCAGAGCCTGCAGTGGATCCTTGTACTTTCAGCAAAAGGCAACTTGGAAAAATCTTAATCTGGAGCCAAATAACTTCCAAATGGCGCTGAGCAGAAAAACTCAAGAGACAGGATAATCTCTTTCTTCTAGGTTTCAAACCAAGCGACAGCTCTGTTTTAGTTTTTTACTTTTTTTCCCTCATGGTTCTGCTCTCAATTTGGAATCTGAAAGTTGGGAAGAACCTTGAAAACGTAGGGTTAATTAAATTACTTCAGCTGCAAGAACTTAAAATTCAGCTTCCCCAGCAGTGTAGATTAGGACCTTCCCCAAACCTGTCAATCCACCCGACACTGGTACTTAACAAATCTGGGCATTTATTAAATATTTAACATTAAACTTATCTCCTTCCTTTTTATAAATTGTGAAAGGGAATTGCTTTTAAATAATAAATTCAGGTTAAAGGAAAAGGCAAATACCATTCATGGCTTCTAGGACTTCTTTCAGATACTTTGATTTATCAGTAGGTTAGAACAAAGAAAGGGCAGATATGGGGGGGCCGGGTAGGCCCCAAAGGAACTGGGGGTGTCACCTGCATGCCAGAGCATCTGGCTTCTTACAAGAAAGGGAGTTCAGGCCAGAGCGTGCACAGCCTCCCACCATGATTTTCTTAACTTGAGTGAATTTATATCTGTTTAAAATATAATGAAGAGATTTGGCATGTTGTTTAAAATGGAAATTTTGTTTACTTATATATAAGTAATAATCCCTGTGGATCTGGCAGCCAGAACTCAATTAAGGGAAAGTTTATTAATTAGTCACCCTGCAGGGAAGCAGAGAGCAGAGCAAGCTGCTATTAGCTGGCCATTACAAGCTTAGATGATGGATTCAAAGAGGACTCTCTGCAAGGAGGAAACACACTGTGCCTATGTGCACCTAAGTTATCCACCCACAGGTTCTATACACACACACACATTTGCACATCTAAGCAGCCACACAAAAATGTTTTGAACACATCCTACCTAGATAGGAAAGAACGTTCTAAGTTGATGCATTGCTGTTTTGCAGGTAGCACTAAGTTCAGCTTAAAATATTTCCCTGGCTTAAAAGGTTTTTGGTGCACTAGTGAGGCGGATTCTTCACCTGTCATGAAGACTTCCCTTGCATTGTGAAGCAAAAGCTGTATAGACTTGAGAACCCCTCCCCACCCCACTCGCTGGGAAATTCCAGCATTGGAATTGGAAACACCCTAAGAACTAATGATCGGGAGCTGCTCCTCATAAAGACAGACATATTAGAAGTCTAAAGCAAGATAGTACTAGTGATACTTCAAGGTAGTATATTCAGGATACAGAAGTTTTGCCTGTCTTGTTAATAAAGATGAGTTTTTTAAAAGCATCACTTTGGTGAGTAATCTAATTTTACAAGCAACTGTTATCCAGGGTCAAGAATGATATTAGGTCTCTGATTGTTCACTTACTGTGTTGCTTCTAGGGGAAGCCTGGAGGCCGAGTGTGGGCCGGGCT